>SNQJ01S0142335.1:0-10059 GCA_010110895.2 Picea sitchensis
GAAAGAATAAATATGCAATATCTAGTTTTAATATTATATGTTAAATCATGTATTATTTGAATGATGTTATAGGATTCAAGCCATGTGTCATGAGTTAAATGACCCCATGTTGAAATTATAATGTAAATGTGTTGTAAATCCTCATTTGGATATCAAGGTGAAGGCCTATTGGGTATGTGTTATATTCTTTGGAAGATTCATCCCATGTACTCTACAATGATATTGGAGCCTCGGGGGTAGGGTTCATGAGTAGAGCCCCCCAAATTTTTTTTTGGGTGCATGGTTTTGGCCTATGCTTTTCTAATTATTATTAAGGAATTCAGAATGTTCACTAACGGAGGTCAATTGACTAGGCATTTAGATGTCACACAATCATATATATATATATATGTATGTATGTATGTATGTATGTATGTATGTATGTATGTGTATTGTTGGGTATGTGTTATATTCTTTGCACAATTAGCTATAGTGTATGCTATGTGCTACTTATGTTTCCTCAGACACATAGGGGGGTTTGAGGAGGGGCCACTATGAAACCCCTTCGAGGGTTGCAAGGGGAGATAGAACCCTTGGGTATTTCCCCTAAGAAAATTGTTTTTCCTTGGGAAACATGTCACATTTTTTCCTCATTTTTCATGTCTCCTTGATTTTCGGTTTTTTGGCACATGTTTTTTTTTATGGTTTTCTATTTCTGATTAATTAATTAGGGTTGTTGACCAATCTAGGTCATTGGGTTAGAGTTTTGGATGTAGTTGGCTCTGATATGTAT
This sequence comes from Picea sitchensis, assembly GCA_010110895.2. Classification (NCBI taxonomy): domain Eukaryota; kingdom Viridiplantae; phylum Streptophyta; class Pinopsida; order Pinales; family Pinaceae; genus Picea; species Picea sitchensis. The sequence goes on from SNQJ01S0142335.1 coordinate 773, forward strand.
ATTGTATTGTAAACAATGTATCACTATGAATGAATATATAATATGGTGGTTTTCCCAGTTTTGGGTTTCGAGGGGAAAATATCTGGGTAATGTGTGTATTTTCCATTGTATATTTTATGTTCTTTTACTGAAAATATATTTACAATAAATATTGTACAAGGCTAAAATCTACATTTGGTATAAGAGATGTGTTGGCTTCAATGGGATGCCTTTGTGTTCAAGGGTTTGGCTTGAGATTGTGATAATCCTTGTTATAGTGGGAGATTTGTTGAACTCTCCCTAGGACAAAATGTAGCAATTGGATTTGAACTCTCCCTATCACAAGATATTATTATGTGTTTTGATTCTTTTTAGAGTGTGTCTTACAACCTATTCCAAAGTGCTATCCTAGCTAATGTTGGTGAAAATAATTCCTATAAAATAAAAGTTTCTAATAAGTTTTAAAGTTATGTTGGCTGCTGTTTACTCAAAAGAGAGATGAAAATGAAACTGATAAAGTTCTCACCTTGACCCAAGAAAATGAAATAAGAGATGAATGTGCAATTTTCAATTCAATGAACTCTAATTACAGTAGGGAGAAGGCATTTCTTTTGAAGTACAAAAATCTACGAATTGCAATTTATTAATTTCGAATGAACACAATTCCAAATAATCATGAACTAATTTTTTTTCCAATTCTTCTCTTTAACAAATAATTCGAATGTAAAAATTTCCTTAGAAAAGATCACTAAAAAGACTAAATGAATTCAATTCTTCCTTTCCCAAATCAAATGAGGGATACAATGATGAAATGAAAATGTATTCCAAGAAAATCAAGACATTCTCAACACAATTCCCAAATCAAACTCATAGTATAGACAAAAATGAAAAAGATAAGAAAACCTTTTGGCATATGCAAGCAAAAAGTGTTTCTCAACTAACAAACAATATGGTAAGTGAAATCAATCCAAAAACTCAAACAAATTTAAAATCCATTTCAATCAAGCACTTAGATCAAGATCGTGATACTATATCCTTATGACAAAGATCAAAAGCCAAAAACTTGCAAAATTACAAAGACCAACTTTCAATCCTTGAAAACTAATAAGAGGCAAGTTTTAAACTCATGAATCAATCAAACACTGGCATCAAAAGTTCTCCCCAGGCCACTGAGGCAAAAGTGGGTGAAAAAAGAAAAATTGAATCACTCCAACAAAACCTACAAGAGTCGTTGCACGTTGGGTGTGGGACATAGTGCGACGAGAAAATGTCGTCACATGCTACTAATTGAGCACAGTGCGACATCGTCACATTGTATTGGTCAAGCATGATGAGACATCTAAGGGTTGTCGTAGGCTGCCAATATGGTACAATGCGACGATCTCTATAAATGAGGAAAAAATGGGAGAATAAAAAAATTTGTAACTGAAATTCGAGACCCAGGGAGTCCAAATGGATCACCCACAGACTCAAAAAATGAATTTAATCAGAGGAAGGGAGGATAAAAACAAATGGGAAGAAAAAAATTAAAAAATGAATTTGAATCCCCACTATGGTTGCCAATTTTGTTATGGGATTAATCTGTAAATGTAGACATAAATAGATCTCCCTAGATCCACCTGGAACTAGAAGAAAACAAAACAAAATATGATGCTTTCCCTAAGCTCTAACTATTTAGTTTACAAGTTAACAAGAGATAGATAACATATCGTTTAAATGTCGTTTCCTCTTGTCATTGCCATCTTAGCTCGACTCCAGTGCTCATGTGATATTGAATATGCAAGGGAACACAAGCCAACCAAAGTGAAATAAATATAATATACTCAACAAGAACCTATGTATGTGATCAAGGAATCATATAATAAAACAAGACTAGTTTTATGGGAAAGTAACATATCACTGTATCATATTCAAATGAAAGTGGATATTACAACCAAATCCTTGATGTCGCAAGGTCCCCTCTTGATGGCCATTTTCTCCAACACACACACTTGCTCCAATCTTGGATGAAGAAGATCCATAATGACTTGATAAACTAAAGTGAGGCTCTTCAAGCATGATCTAATGGAGAACTCTCCATACAAATCTTAGCCTATTCAACCTTAGCCTTTTCCATGAGAGATCCTTCTTTATATAATGTGAAGGAGATATGGTTGAAGAGATTAAGATGATCCCACCAAATCAAAGAAGTGAGTAAGATCCAAAACATCCGAAGGCCACCTCATCTTCTAGAAGATCCCCTTCTAGAAAATTCATGAAACTTGACCTTTTCTTAGTCTTTTGGAATTTTCTCACCCTAGGTATAATGTAGTGTGTAGAGACATTGTAGTCCATCTCTAGAGCAGGATGCGATGATCAGGGATCATCGCACCACTTTCATTTTGCAGGGTGGGATGACTTTCCTTAATACGTTTTTTGAGAAGAGAAAGACACTCACTTTCCTCATGGATAAAGGATATTTTTGGGAACATGAACACATGTTATCAATGGATCACTGGGGTGAGAAAAATAATGTGTAACATAATTCCCCCCAAAGTATGAATCTGGAACTCGTGACAACTGAAATACTTTGTAGAATGTGTGTTTCGAAGAAGGAGCGCACCGATCGGGAACATGCAAACAATCATGCCTCTACATAATAATATAACATCGTCTAAGGAAACATTCCCATACTCAGATTACAAAATGTCAAGTGACTCATGGGCACTAAATATACACTATGGATCCATGTCATTATGAATCCGCATAGCCCACATAAATACACTATGAATCTATGCTCTAAAAGGACTCAAATTTGGAAATATCCATGAGACATACAAAGTGGATCTATGTGTCAATAGAAATCATGAATACTCTATCGCAACATGGGATAGAATGGTGTGATTGAGGGTCTTCATTTCCATCGTCCTTAAGTATGAATCTAACCATGTGATTATAAGTGTTGATGTTGAACATGCTATAAACCACTTGATTGCTGGTCAATGATGAGAACCATTAACAAGTGCAAGGGAAATCACCATTGATGTCAATGACTCCCAAGGTACCCTAGTACAATCCAACGAATGTTAATAAATGAGTTGAAGTCGAACACTCGATGGAATATCCCAATCAGGGGTCAATGATGTGAACCCATTGTTTGAAGTGAAGAGACCTAGCATTGAGGAATGTAGGCTCTAAGGTACTAAATGATTTCTAAGTCTTGTTCCTGGATAATGAGTTGAAATTGATAGGAAAATATTTGTCACAAGAGGGCCTTAATTTATCCCCCATCAATGACATGAAATATGTAACATATTTTAAGTAGATCAAAGTATGAAGTGATTCAAAACTGACTCAAGGAAGGCTGACATGGTAGGAAATTTATAACTGCAGATGATCGAATCGATAGAAGGTTTGTTTAGGTTGGACATATCTTGAACATATGAACAACACAACAATGGTATTGGTAGCATTGACTCAAGGAGGACCCAACACATGAACTTTTGGATGGTTAAATGAGAGACAAATGGATTTTCCAACCCATATACAATGATGAAAATGGGTGCCATGTTCAGAAGTGACAATTACTACCACTAATACAAATACAGACACACATTTCTTTCCAAATTATCCCCCACCATTTCTGGAGAGTACCTCTTTATTTTTACGCAAGATTGAGGAGGATAATATATGATTGTTGATGTAAGCTCATCCTTTAGACGAATCCCTTAGAGTATGTTTAAAAAACCCTAAGAAGGAGTGGTTCAGTCCCATATGGGTCTTTCGATGTTTGTTTAATGAGTCCAAAAAGAGAACAACACTTAAAGAGAACTCCAACAGTTCCGTTTTCATAAATTAATTTGATGAGACTGAAAAAGTGATAACCTACTTCTCATCAAATGTTTTCTTTAAATACTTTTACGAGCATGAAAATAATAAGGTCGCTCGAAAATCTTTTTGTTTTTATGGAGCATGAAAAGAGCTTAAAGGATACTCCATAGATTTCGTTTTTCATGTTACCATTATGATTTTGAAAAAATGAAAAAATACTAGACTCGATTACATTCTCATGGTTTCACAAATGTGAGAAAGAATCAAGACTTGCTCGGAGTTTTTCCTGAAAAAACCTAAATGGTATGTGAGAAATGTACAAAAACAATTCAAAAAGAGTATTCTTGTTTCAATGTTTCACTCCTAGACCTTTTATCTGCAAAAATCAACCACTTGCAAAGTTGTTAGGACTTTAGGGTTTAGATGAAACATACAAAATAATATAAAATACAAATGAAAAAGTAAAAATATCAATAAAAATGGGTAAAAACCTCATTTCATTATTTCATTTGTCATTTCATCCAAACCTTGCTCTAAACCCCCTTTTTACCTAGATTTTCAAATGTAGATTGCAGAGGGCATGACTAATTATTCGACGAACCGTCTCCATAGAACATATAATCTTCATTTCCTCCATCTTTCTATGGATTAAAATTTGTTTTTCATTGGTTAAAAATAGACTTCTGGGTTAATTTTGAGGGGTACCCATGCACAGAGGTCATCACAGGTGCCCTATATCAAGCCCTGTGATGATCTAGGTTCGTTGCAACAACCCTATAGCTATCCTGCGATGACTCCACACTATGTAGATGCCCAAGCATGCAACGTGCGCAGCCTCAAAAGTTTTTAAAGAGGAATTTGCCAAAAAAAGTTCTCGAGCGAAGAAAGTTATGATGCTAATGTCCTTTTATTGTTCCAATCTAGGTATCCCAACTCCCACAAGAGAAAGTTTAGTCAAGATGAAATTTCAACAGCATAACATTACACAAGAAAAATGATGATACACACTCCTCCTCCACCCTCATTTTTATAGAGTTTTCTTAGTCATTGGTTTCCCAAAACTCTCATTATATTCCTTTTTCATTTATTTAACTTTGAAAAACCTCCCCCATAGACATGTTGCCTGATCCCCTAGTTGCACCAGAAAATCAATTTTATTAATTAATTAAATATTCATGTTTACCTCACCCACCGAAAAGCATTCCTAAAAATGCTCCTCAGTGTCCCAAAATTCCCTTACAGTTCTTAAATGACTTACGTCTTACTTAATTCCTAGTTGAGTTCATAGATAGAAATTTTCAAACGCTAGACTCCTTACTAAGTTAGACATTGAACTTTTTCTTTAAGTTTCCCCTTTTGTTTAAGTTTCTCTTTTTCTTTAAGTTTCTTTTTTCTTTTAAGTTTCCCTTTTAAGTTTCCCCCTTTTTCCTTTTTAACTAAAAATCAATTTAGCAAGTGTAGATAAAAACAACCAATTGCCCTTTTAATAAATTTAACCCTCCATTATAATTTTTACTTTAATAATTAAGTTTGAATTTATTACCCCCCCTTCTTGTTACATGTTTATTTTTTATTTTTTTCTTTAACCACATGTTCTACATAGACCTAAGTTTTAAATTCACTAGGCTTTGMAACAGTTTTTAAGGGAATAAATTGTTATTAAACTTTACTTATCACATCATTCATTATAAGGACGACCARGTCCTAAGGATGCACAATTTTATAGGCACTAGGTTTATTAACTTATCATAGTTAAAATCACAATGTGCCATTCATGAAACACTATGTGCTCCAAGGTTGCCACTCGCCTCCTTCCGTTTATTTGCATGGAGTGCCGTTCAAGACACAGTAAGTTCTCCAAGGGTGCCACTTGCCTCTTTTAATTTTATTTGCGTGACATGTCCTTCAGGATGCTCTACGTGCTCCAAGGGTGCCACTCATCTTTTGACTGAATTTGGTAGATGTCAAACCCCCAGAGTTAATACTTCATTAGGTGATATTTTGGGAGAGTAAGGGACTCTAGAGAATAAGGACATTGCCTTATTACATGCCCCTTAGAGTCATCATGAGTGTATGTCATAGTCTTCCCTCATGACATCGCGAGTTTCTCGAACTAGGTAATTGTTAACCTACAGTTCGAGCCATGACGAGAGTGCTAGTAGTTTGTGGCAGGGTTGCTGCCACACCTCTCCCTCAATGTCTCTCATTTTTTTGCATGACCCCTTTACTCCAAATGTGAGTCTGGTTGACAAGCTATCATCAGCCTACATCCATCAACAAATCATGTCAGCAATAAAAATCCACATCATAATATCTAATCATATATACATATGTCACATCAACAACATTCAAACCATAACCATCCACTCCTTGACTCGATCCAGAGTCCAAGGGGTTTCGTCGATACCTCAAAATCCTCAACGTACAGAGTCTTGCACACTCAGGAGAACTGAGTCAATAACACTTGTCTATGTAAATACAAAAAAATAGCATATCATCAAATCCATAATATCTCATAATCATAATAAAAAAAACCAATAGTATAATAACCCGGATCACTTGCACACAAGTGTCCTCAAAGAATAAGTTCTCTTAGTGCATTCAAGAGCGGGGTGTTACATACAACCCCTCTTGTTTTAAACTTTGTCCCAAAGTTTCACAGTATACAAGTGTCAAAATAAAGTGTATCATAGTATCACAAGTCTATTTATAAAACAAAAATGGAAATTGTTGATGCATATCGTATGCATCCTCCCAGGTCACCAAGTATGGATTGTAGTTGTCCCACTGGACCTTGACCTGATATATTATTTGATGTTGTATATCTTGAATGCGATGGTACAGGATGCGTATTGGCTCCACCATGAGTGCATGCTCGTCAGATACCTGCAAGGTACTCATGTCAATATCATGTGTAGGATTACTAACATAATGTCTCAAAACAAATATGTGAAAAACAAATCTTGCATATGGCTCAAAGAATCAGTCAAGGCTAGTCAATAGGCCATGGGCCCCTTCCTTTCCACAATCTCAAAAGGTCCCATGAACCTAGGAGAGAGTTTATCACCCTTTCCAAACTTGATCGAACTCTTATGTCGTTTCACTCGCAAGAAGACTTGATCACCAACCTCATAACTACGGTCGACACGATGCGCATCGACATAACTCTTCTTCTGATCTTGTGCTTCCTTAATCCTTTGTATTATTTTTTGAATTGGATATTCCATTTCTTGGATCGATTCCAGTCCCACCAGAACCATATTCTCAAGCCGATCCCAACTCAAAGGTATCTGAGACATCTCCCCATAAAGAAACTCGAAAGGTGCCATCTTAATGGTGCTTTGATAACTATTGTTATATGACAATTTTACCAATGGAAAAAAAATTTCCCAACTCTTTTGTTGGTCCATCACATACATATGCAACATACCCTCCAAGATTTGGTTTTTTCGTTCGATCTGCCCATATTTCTCCAGGTTATACGTGGTACTAAATTTAAGTTGGGTTCCTAAGGCCTCTTGGAAACTAGTCTAAAATCATTCTGTAAACACCGATCCTCTATTGGATATAATCCTCTTAGGAATGTCATGTAGCCTCATAATCTCACTGATGAAAATTCTAGCTATGTCAGGTGACTGACACGTCATACACACATGAATAAAATGAGCACTCTTCATCAGAGTGTCGACTACCACAAAAATCGAGTCGTGTCTTCATGTCATCAGTGGAAATCCATTAATCAAATCCATCAAAATGACCTCCCATTTCGATTATGGAATAGCATGTGGCTGTAGTAATCCTACCGGATGTCTATGTTCAACCTTCACCTGCTGACATTCTAGACATATGGCCACGCAGTTGACTATGTTTTCATTCATTCATTTCTTTCTATGAGCCTCATTTAGGATCAAAATTTTCAACTCGTCATTGGGTGGTATGTAAATTCGACCTTTAAATCTCAATAATTTGTCGTTGTCCACAATAAATCCCTCAAATTTTGGTACCATCATTGTGTTTTTTCTGATAAAATCCTTGACCTCTTTGTACCAGTCATCATCGTGTTGTAAAGTTAGAATCATTTCATGTAGATTCATATAAAGAGGCATTATAAAAAATATGCGTGGTCTCCCACTCAATGCATCAACCACTATGTTCATTGTTCCCTTTATGTAAGTAATTTCAAAATCATACTCACTAAGAAATTCCGACCAATGTCATTTTTGCGCGCTGAAGTCGCTTTGCGTAAATATGTGTTTTATTCCAAAGTGGTCTGTTTTTAGTTCAAATTTCCATCCAACTAGGTAATGTCTCCAAAATCTCAACTTTCTCCAGATGTAAGTGATCACTTAATCGTTTTGCATCAAGACTCCGCCTAAGCCTTACTTAGATGTGTCAGTGCATACCAATAAGTCTGCATCCATATCAGGAACCTTTTGTATTAGTGTTGTCGTCAAGAACTCCTTGAGCCTCTGAAATGCCTCCACACATTTCTCGGTCCAAAAAAACTTCTTGTTCTTCTTTTGTATTTCCATAATCGGATTTTCTATCTTTGAAAAACCCTTGATGAATCGTCGATAGTATCCCACTAAACCCATGAATCTTCACACTTTTGGGACGTTTGTTGGCACCAACCATTCCATAATAGCCTTGACCTTTGGATCACATGCCCTAAGTAGTGAATCTTTGATTGATAAAATGAGAATTCAAACAGATTCCCAAACAATTTTCTCTCTCGTAGACACTATAGAACCAAGCACAAGTGCTCTTCATGCTCCTTCATCATCCGAGACTAAATCAAAATATCATCATTGAATACTTGAATGAACCTGTCCAAGTAATCGTGGAACACCCCGTTCATCAAACTCATAAATACCCATGGGGCATTCGTCGGTCCAAATGGTAAAACAGTAAAGACATGATGTCCAAACCTTGTCTTAAAGGAAGTCTTAGGGATGCCATCCTCCTTTATCCATAACTGGTGATACCCTGATCTCAGGTCGATCTTTGAAAACGTGATCACACCCTTCATCTGATAAAAAAAATCATCAATCATTGGCAATGGACACTGATTCTTGATTCTTGCCTTGTTCAATTGATAGTAGTTAATGCAGAGTCTCCATGACCCATCCTTATTTTGTGTGAACATAATCGGTGCACCCCACCATGACACACTTTCACATATGATTCCTAGTCCAATAACTCCTTTACTTGCATTTTCAACTCCTATAACTCTGAGGTTGACATCTGATAAGGAATTCTTGCTATCGGTTCATTTCTCGATTTTAGGTCAATGGTGAATTCCAACTCCCTCTCCGGTGACATCCTAGGTAACTCCTCAGGGAAGACGTCTATAAAATCTCTCACCACTTGAAGGTGTTCTAGACCTTCCTCTACTCCCTTCTCATTTAATGCAAGGATCGCATAAATCTTACATCTCTTTCACATTCTCTTCCATAGCTGCAAGGAAGAGATGAATCTCATGTAAAATCCCTAGTTCC
>SNQJ01S0142335.1:10109-25161 GCA_010110895.2 Picea sitchensis
GCATACCAATAAGTCTGCATCCATATCAGGAACCTTTTGTATTAGTGTTGTCGTCAAGAACTCCTTGAGCCTCTGAAATGCCTCCAAACATTTCTCGGTCCAAAAAAACTTCTTGTTCTTCTTTTGTATTTCCATAATCGGATTTTCTATATTTGAAAAACCCTTGATGAATCGTCGATAGTATCCCACTAAACCCATGAATCTTCACACTTTTGGGACGTTTGTTGGCACCAACCATTCCATAATAGCCTTGACCTTTGGATCACATGCCCTAAGTAGTGAATCTTTGATTGATAAAATGAGAATTCAAACAGATTCCCAAACAATTTTCTCTCTCGTAGACACTATAGAACCAAGCACAAGTGCTCTTCATGCTCCTTCATCATCCGAGACTAAATCAAAATATCATCATTGAATACTTGAATGAACCTGTCCAAGTAATCGTGGAACACCCCGTTCATCAAACTCATAAATACCCATGGGGCATTCGTCGGTCCAAATGGTAAAACAGTAAAGACATGATGTCCAAACCTTGTCTTAAAGGAAGTCTTAGGGATGCCATCCTCCTTTATCCATAACTGGTGATACCCTGATCTCAGGTCGATCTTTGAAAACGTGATCACACCCTTCATCTGATAAAAAAAATCATCAATCATTGGCAATGGACACTGATTCTTGATTCTTGCCTTGTTCAATTGATAGTAGTTAATGCAGAGTCTCCATGACCCATCCTTATTTTGTGTGAACATAATCGGTGCACCCCACCATGACACACTTTCACATATGAGTCCTAGTCCAATAACTCCTTTACTTGCATTTTCAACTCCTATAACTCCGAGGTTGACATCTGATAAGGAATTCTTGCTATCGGTTCATTTCTCGATTTTAGGTTAATGGTGAATTCCAACTCCCTCTCCGGTGACATTCTAGGTAACTCCTCAGGGAAGACGTCTATAAAATCTCTCACCACTTGAAGGTGTTCTAGACCTTCCTCTACTCCCTTCTCATTTAATGCAAGGATCGCATAAATCTTACATCTCTTTCACATTCTCTTCCATAGCTGCAAGGAAGAGATGAATCTCATGTAAACTCCCTAGTTCCGACCTACAATCATGTGTCTCTCTCCCTCGTCATTGACCAAGATCAATCATTTCGTCTTACAATCGAGTATCACATCATGCGATTCCAACTAGTCCATACTGATCATGACATCATAAGACCCTAAGGTTATGACATACATCTTGGCCCTAGTGAAAAAATCTCCCAGGTTAAGGCTACAATCTGTAACCTTCCCACCAACCTTATGTTTGGCTCCTGAATCCATTTCTACAAGATAAACTCATCCTGTTGGAATGCCTTTACCTTAATTTGTTTTATCACTACCCAAGAAATGAAACCCTTTGTAGCACCTAGATCTATCAATATACTAAGGGTATTTTGAATGATGGTACCTAACGTCTTGAGCATAGTCGATTGGTTCTCTTCCTAGCAGTTATTCACTACTACATGAATCCAATGGGCCTTGCCCAAATCTCCCACGGTAGTGGGTCTGGCTGATCCAGATTCTTTTGTCCTCTCCATTGGGCAGTCATGCTGGTAATGTCGCTCCCCACATTTCCAACACCCTTTGTTCAGTCCAGTACTCTTGGAACCCAAAGTAGAAGCTCACAACCCACCGACCTCGAACCCTGGTTTGTTCTGTTGAATAGGCCTAAAATGTTGTTGCTGCAGGCGACGCTGTTGCTGGTGCTATGGTCCTCAGTAAGGAGTCTGTTGTTGAGGTGCTGGTCATCGGTGTGCATTGAAGGTGGATCCTCTTTGGAAACCATGATATCCTAGTGAATGTCTAGCTAGTGTCTGATGTTGATACACACTAGATGATGCCTGTCTCGCTGGAGCCCTTCTCTAACCCCCGCTAATAAGATCATCCTCTACTACGAGGACCTTCTGGACAACATCATGCAAGGCTTGAGGCATAAGAATCCTAACCTTTGCATGAATGTTGACATTAAGTCCAAACAAGAACCTATTGACCTTAATTTTCTTGGTATTTTGGTGCGGAGCATACCAAAGCAACTCCATAAAATAGGCCTCATACTCGGTCACCATATGACCACCCTATGGCAAGGTGTTGAACTCATTGAGATGATGCTCAATGAATTCCTCATATAGATACCCCTCCCAGAACTGTTAATTGAATAGTTCCCATGACACGTCTTCGACGACCATGCTCAAATGCAAAAGGAGCATTTTCCACCATATAAGAGCACTCCCCTTCAGTTGAAGACTGCCATGTAGATATTCATGTTGGAGGTATAGTCACGAAGTGAAAAGAACACYGCCATAGTTTCTAACCATGCCTTGGTGGCTGCGTYGTCCRGGGCACCAAAGAACTCAGGAAATCTGACCTTCTCAAGTTCACGGTGAATGCTACCAGTACCATCCGGAGCACATGGTGGACATGTAGGAGGTTCTAGCACCCTGGCCTCATCTCTATCCAAACTATTGATCATTGCCTCAGACATTGTATGCAAGGACCTCATCAACCCAACCAAATCACCAAAAAAATCTACTTATGTCCAATGAATTTTTCTTCTCCTTGGGGGTTATGCCCCTTTGGTGCCGGTGCTATTGGAGGCGTCACACCTCCTCCCCTAACACCTTGTCGTGAACCACCAACTATGATTACCTCATGGACAGGTTAGTTTTTAATTAACATTAGTTTATTAATCAAGGGTATAATATAGTGGAAGGCATGATGATCCACGTTTGCAGGGTTGAACCCGCGGTGGTACCATATGTAATGACCCTAGTCGTTATGACTACATGCGAAAAAAGTTTTTTTTTTTTTTTTAAGAACGAAGGAAATAAAGATAATTAATGAATACAACTTGATGAAGAACACCATGCAATCCAGTCAGACAACATACAACATAACAACCTAGCATATTAGAACATTGTACGACTGGGTGCAATACACAAAAATCAATTATACAAAATATAATGACTAAGATATGGGATAACATCAAGATCAACCAGACGCAACCAATATCAAGTGGCACAGGTAACTTGAACCTTCACGGCGAGCGAGGTACAAGCACAAATAAGCGTTACAACACAAGTACCAACATCAATTACAATGAACATTATGCCCACATTGGGAAGCACATGACTCTGACTAGGATGTCATTTGCTTCTATCAATCAGGGCATGCAATAATCCCCTTATCATGAATCTTGTTGTAACAAAGTGATAGGCATGATATTAACCAAGGCACAACATATCATATCTATACCAATAACCCAAGAAAAATCCAAGCGCTAGGAGACCAAATTAACTATCAAAAACACATGAAGACTATACCCAAGCACCTAATCGACAAGTTAAGAAAATGCAAGGTGACATCATTCAATATTTAAATGACGCAACCAACCGAAGGATTTCTTGTTTTCTTATGAGGCCATTTTTCAAGCAAGTTTCCCACACTATAAAACAAAAATAATTTGAATAACCACTTTTAATAAGTGGTTTGTCATATTTAGAATAAGAGTGACTTTTCGATAGCCTAGAATAGAGTATGGTTATGTTGTAGGTGAAGAGACATAATTTTGGCGAAGTAACCTTGGTGTTTCCAAGCAGGCGAGCAATAAATGTGGTAGTGTCACAGACCCTCAAGAGGTGGTTGGAAGATTGGCTAGGCACACTGTCATCCTTATTGTTTAATTTTAATCCTAATCTATCAAACACTAATTAGAAATAAATACTGAAAAACGTTTTTCTAACACACTATTTAATAAACATTGATAAATACTACTTACTTAATCCAAGGTTTTAGGGGTTAAATTAAAGATTTGTTGTTTTCATAATTTTTTTGGATGAATTTGACTTTCCATGTGCAGAAGAAGGCCGATATGGGGTTATGTCATATATACAAAAAAGATGCTCCTCAAAAGTCAATGGAACAACCAAAAAAACCTATGGACGCTGGTAAAAAGGAACTTGTTGTTTCAATTGATGAATATGAAGAGAACAAACCCTTAATGTAAGATACCACTCAGATCCAATGACTTCAAATTTAACTATATACTTTTTCTAGATATCCTGCATTTCAGACACTCTACACATCCAATTTTATTTTTACCTAAAAAATCCATTGCTATGAAATACTAAACCTGATTTGTATGATCAAATATTATGGCATAAGTCCATGTAGTTTATTATATATAATAACTGTCCATTAGGTAAAACATATAGGAGTGGATTCTATTGCAAATATCTCTAGTTAAGAGATAGGAAGACTACAAATTGTTTACTTGAAGATTGCATACTTTCCATACTTCAAAATAGCACATTTCTATGTCCATCTTTGAACTCATTCATTCATATTTCCTATTATTAAACACAATATTTCTCTATTTAATAAGAAAAATATTTCAACCATATTTAATCTACCTCCCGATAAATCACTGGATATGGTCCTGTATATACAATAATTAATCAAATCCGCGTGCTAAAAGAGTTCTTTTTTTTTTATCATAAACAAAAAAATCTTATACAATAATTTGATTCAATTCAATGTTAAATTCAATTATTATTATATATAACTGAATTAAAAATTTACAATTCAATTATTCAAATATATAAATGAATTGAAACTGGCACAACCACAAAATCATGGTGGCTAACAAGTGTATATTGTTGTTTAACAAATATATCACAATCTGTTAACAATATGCTATTTATTAATAAGAAATCAACAATCACCAGATCCTTACCTTGCCCATTTAAAAAGAAAAAGAAAAAGAGTTTAGATTAGATTAAGTTAGCAGTACATAGGGATACCATGCTAAAATTTCTTTTTTTAATAAATTGATGTTTATCAATGATATCATTGTCTAACAATATTATCGTTGTCCATTAATAAATGGTTGTCTAGCATTAATATCAGTGTCTAACAAATATATCGCTATGTATTAATAAATGGATGTCTATCATTGATATTGTTGTCTAACAAATACATCGCAATCTAACAATGATATCGTTGTCTATTAAAAGGAAATCGTAGAGTTAATTTCTGGGAAGGATGTAAAGACTATTCATAAAGAAAAATGTAGAGATCATAGATTATTCATAAAGAAAAAACACAGATATAATTTCTCCGAAGGAACTTGCCAAGAAAAAAAAAAAAAACACAACCAAACTTTTACCACTCCAACAAAGGGATCTCGCCAAGAGATAAACAAGGAAAACAAAATCATGTCTAGCAAGATTCAATTCCTTTAAATGCAGAGTGTCAGAATTCATCGAGGGAATACCAAGGGTAAGGTTGTTGGTTTAGTTGTAAACAAAATCACTACGCAACTTATGTGCAAAAATGAAGAGGAAGGTAAAGATATATAGCTAGGCGAAAATCACAACAAAATTGGTTGAATAAAGCAACAAGAATCACAAATCAATAGGGAAGTGTTTTCATTGTACACAATAAGGAATTTGGTTGGCAGAGAATGTATCCTTCACTTATTATCCATGCACGAGAAAGCATGGAATTTGAATCTAAATATTTAACACCAGAGTGAAAGACAGTCGATTCAACTACTGGCCAACTGCTCAGGCACATACTAATAACTTAAATGATAAATGAACATAAGATAAAAACACAATTTTTCTTTGTATTAAATCATTAAAATAATAATGTAGAGAAGTCATTGCATTCAGAGTTTGAGTTATCCATGGGAAATAAAATAAAAAATATAGTGAGAATAAGGCTGGCATGAGTTTGAATTCTCTAATCATAAAATGATAGGCTCATCAAGACAAATTCGCTGAAGGATAAAAATGAAATCTCTGGATAATGTTATACTGAATAAAACATAAACCTTAACACAATAGAAGTAACTTAACTAAAGGCATAGGAACATCATTTAACTACCATTCACTACAAATATACACATGCGTACTATATCCAAATGAGAATTCTTTGAAGTCATCCCACGTGTGCTTTGTCAACCTCCCGCTTGCCAACTGATGTGACCTCAACGGTACCTCCCAACCAATGCTAGGGGTACTCTTCTTCCCCCTGAGGCCCCCAAGATGCAAATGGGCCACACACACAATACCAGAGAATGATAGCACCCAACTTGCCTCGCAAGGTTGAGCAACCACTCGTTACCCGAGTTGGGTATCGCAACTCCCATAAAAGAAATTTCAGTCAAGATGAAATTTCAGCAGTGTAACGTTACGCAAGCCAAATAATGATCCACACTCCTCCTCCGCCATCCCTTTTATATATTTTTATTAGTGATTAGTTTCAAAAAAACCTCATTAGATTCCTTTTTCATTTAATTAAACTTGAAAAACCTCCCCCATACACATGTCGCCCGATCCCCTAGTTGCACCAGAAAATCAATTTTATTAATTAATTAAATATTCCTAATTCCCTCACCCACCTAAAAGAATTCCTAAAATCACTCCTCGGTGTCCCAAAATTCCCTTACAATTCTTAAATGACTTATGCCTTACTTAATTCCTAGTTGAGTTCATAGATAGAAAGTTCCAAAGGCTAGATTCCTTACTAAGTTAGACATTCATCTTTTTCTTTAAGTTTCCCTTTTTCTTTAAGTTTCCTTTTTCTTTTAAGTTCCCCCCTTTTTCCTTTTTAACTAAAAATAAATTTAGCAAGTGTAGATAAAAACAACCAATTATTCTTTTAATAAATTTAATTCTCCATTATAATTTATACTTTAATAATTAAGTTTGAATTTCTTACCCCCCCTTCTTGTTACATGTTTATTATTAGTTTTATATTTAACCACATGTTCTACTTAGACCTAGGTTTTAAATTCACTAGGCTTGATGACAATTTTTAAGGGAAAAAATTGTTATTAAACTTTACTTATCACGTCATTCATTTTAAGTCAAATAGGTCCTAAGGAGGCATAATTTTCTAGGCACTAGGTTTATTAACTTATCATAGTTAAAATCGCGATGTGCGCTTCAGGACACACTACGTGCTCTAAGGGTTCCACTCGCCTCCTTTTGKTTTCTTTGTGCAATGTGCCCTTCAAGCCACACTACGTGTTCCAAGGGTTCCACTCACCTCTTTTTCGTTTTCTTTATGTGACATTCCTTTCAATATGCACTACGTGCTTCAAGGCTKCCACTTGCCCCTTGACTGAATTTGGTAGACGTCAAATCCCTGGAGTTAATACTCTGTCAGGTGATCTTGTGGGAGACTAAGGGCCTCTAATKAATAAGGACCCTTCCTTATTGTGAGCCCCTTAGAATCATCGTGAGTGAMTTTCATAGTATTTATTGACGACATCACGGGTCTCTCAAACTAGGTAATTGTTAACCTACATTTCAAACCATCACGAGAGTGCTAGTAGGTTGTGGCAGGGCTGCTATGACACCTCTCCCTCAATGTMTTTGGTTGTGTGTGATCCCTTTACTCCAAATGTGAGCCTGGTCAGCAAGCTATCGTCATCACGCATCCATCAATGAATCATGTTAGAAATAACAATCTGCATCATATAAATATCTAATCATATATACATATGTTACATCAACAACATTCAAACCCTAACAATCCACTCCCTGATTTGATCCAGTGTCCAAGGGGTTTCATCGATGCCTCTTCATCCTCAATGTCTAGAGTCTTGCACACTCAGGAAAACCTAGTCAATAACACTTTTCTATGTAAATACAACAAAATAACATATCATCAAATCCACAATATCTTATAGTCATAATCAAAACAACAATTAGTATAATAACCCGAATCACTTGCACACAAGTTTCCTCAAAGAATAAGTTCTTTCAGTGCGTGCAAGAGAGGTATGTTACAACACCATCGTAAACTCATAATATCCATACCTCCTCCCAAAAGCAATCTTGCTCATATCTTCTTCTTTTATCCTCACCTAATAATAACTTGACCCGAGGTCAAGCTTGGAGAATATCTATGCACCTTTAAAATAATAGAAAAGATCATATATCCTTTGCAAAGGACACTTTGTATTCAAAATCACCTTATTCAGTTGCTTGAAGTTAATGCATAACCTCAAGGTACCATCTTTCTTCTTAACAAATAATATTTGGGCACCCCCAAGGTGACACATTTGGGTGTATATACCCCTTAACATTCAAAATCTCCTCAAGACACATTTTTAATTCCTTCATCGATGACGTTCTCATCCTATAAAGAGTTTTGGATATAGGGGCTTCTCTAGGCATCAAAATGATAGATAAATCAATCTCTCTCTTCGGTGGAAACCCTATTATCTCCTTAAATACATCCTCAAATTCTATTAGGATTTCATATTCTTCAATATTTGGTACTCTAACCTTAAGTGTCTTTTCCATATGCACTAAAATATTTGGCAACCCTTCCTAATGATTTTCTTCAGCTGTAAGGATGTAATTTGTTTGATGGTTACAAACCTTAGAATACCCTGAATTGTCCTTTTTTTCCTTTCCTCATTCAAGAAAGTAAATTCTTTTTTATAACAGTCTAGAACAACATGATGCTTTCCCAACCAATTCATACCAATTAGGAAATCATATGAACCCAAAGGTATGATATTCAAATATTCTTGTGTTCTTAGTCCATTCATATCCATTGTAAATTCCTTAACCATCTCATTAATTCTTCTTTTATCTCATATGGCTAACTGAACTAACCAACATTTACCAAGATTCCTTTTTATAAAATGAAATCTCTCCACCTACTTAGAATCTATATAACTATGAATAGCTCATGAATCAATTAAAAAGACAATAGGTTGATCATTGATCTTACCTTCCACTTCAATCATGTGAGACTAAAATTTAGCTTTCTTGTTGTCCAGGGTTGCATAGATCCTTGGAATTCTTCTTTCCATGTCCTCAACTGTATCAACGTACTATACATTGTGAACATTCCTCACATTTTCACCTCTATGAGGGAAATATTTGTACATGTGATCTTTTTCACAACCCCAATATTTAATAGGTTGTTTCCTTGTTATTTTCCCCAATGTTTATGTAATTTTGGGCTCATTTGGATTTGACTTCCCCTAAGAATTATTTATGAAGAATGGTGGCATGTTCCTCTTCTTCCTCTGCTCCATCTTACCTTTCTTCTTATCTTTCCAAGATTTTTTGAAAGTTTGTATTCCTCTATGCTAATCATAGATGCACTTTCCTCTCCTTATTGCTTCATCCAACATCTTAGGATCATCATACTATATCTTGTGACTGAATATTGATGGCATCCCACTTAGGAACCTTTAAATATTAGGTTGGATTAGTTTGATGGATAGTTGGTATGGATTTTTGGTTTTCATTGATTTCAACCATTGGAGAGTGATATTGTAGATTGGTGTTAACCTTTCGTGATTGATTTCAAACCTTGAAGAAATTTTGGTAGCGAATTCCAGTAATGAATTCTAGTAGCACAAAGGTTTGGGTAATGGAACCAAGGTTTTTTCATGTATAATGGTATGTGTTTTAATATATTTGATCGAAATACTATTATATATTGATAGTACATGTCATTCGATTTCCAGTGGTATGTGGAACGTCACATAACTCCTCACGGCTAGAGAGTTATGACCATGAGAAGTTGGAGAACCCATGTTTGGGTAATGGACCCAAGTTTGTTTGATAGATAATGGTATGTGTTTTGATATATTTGAAGAAAAGACTATTATAGATGGATAGTACATGTCATTCCATTTACAGTGGTATGTGTAACATCACATAAATCCTCATGGTTAGAAAGTTATGGCCATATGAAGTTGGAGAACCCTCGTGAGTCATCTAGAAGCCCTAAAAGGTCAAAGTAGTCAAAGTGGTTTAAGAGATTTTTAGAATGTAAATAATAAAGTGAAGTCATGAGTGTACTATAATTGAAATTGAATAAAAAATAAATTATTTAAATAATAAAGTTAATGGAGAAATTACTAAGTTGACAAGTGGTTAGAAGTGGGTTAACCCTAAAATAAGGAAACTGGTTTAAGATGGTTAGAAGGTAACCCCTTGAGGTAAAGTGAAGTGATGAGTGTAATACAAGTCAAAGTGTATACAAAATAAATTATTTAAATAACAAAGTTAATGGATAAATTAACAATTGGACAAGTGGTCAGAAACTGGTTAACCCTAAAATAATGAAAGTGGGTTAAGATGGTTAAAAGGTAACCCATTGAGGAAGTTATGTGACATCCCCAAAAATAAAATATTTTTGAAATTTAAAATTGCTGGAAATGTATTCCAGTTTTAGCAAATTCGAATTTGGAAATTTTTTCCCATTTATGGCAATTCCGAATTTTGAATTTTGTAATTGTAATTAATTATTTTGACTGTTGGGAAAAGACCTGATTTGACCCAACTAAATAGTTGACTATGACACTTGTATGGAAACATAATATTTCATATTGATTGCAGGAGGACAAATGGAATAGCCATGCTAAATTTAGCTGACCACGACTCCATGAGTGGGGAACATGTTGGAACTACCTCTGGGTTGATTATTACAAGTGGCAAATCAATGATTTGGTCATGGGCAGCCCCTGAAAATCAAGGATTTATAAAGCTGCAAAAATTCCCAAGTGAGGGAAAAGACCTAGGAAAATGATAAATAGCATATGAGAGGAGGTAGGAAGTTGCTAAGTATGCTAGGAAAGGAGACTTTTGATTTACTTGCTGTTATGAACATTGCTTGAGTGTGAGGCAAGGGAAAACTATTGGAGCTTTAGGACATATATGAATAGAAACTTTTCCAAGTTCGCCCTCATGGATTCATGGTCAGGCTAGGGGGTGGATCGAGCAAGTAGTTTGGCTGCCCTATTCTACGGTTGGGAGGAACATGGTTGTTCCCTTTGTCTTTTAGCGTATTATTTCAGATATGTTATTTTTGTCCCTTCTCTAGCTGAATGTTAAATGGTTACATAGTTGATAGAATGTATCTGTTAGAAATAATATTAAGGACGAAAGATCGAATGCATCCTATTGCAAACTTAGGAATTGCTAGAATGTCTCTCTACCAAGAATTATTATAGACCATGTACAACATTTACACATCTTTATATCAACTTGTGTTTAATGAAAATTTATAGGTTGAAATGTTGGAAAATTATTGGAGTGAATTGAATTAACACAGTTTAATTACCAAAACTAAACACGAGAAGCGCAAAGGCCCAAGGAAGAAGGCACATCTTGAAACTTAAAACATACCCCTGAGTAAATTCCTAACTATGTAAATAACAACACAATCACCTAAAAGTTCAAAAGGAAAGTCTTTAACACAAGTACAGTAAGTGCAAATTGAATTCATATACCATCATGCGATTTGGAGTCAACTATAAACAAGATACACATATAGCCAGCAATAGCCGAGTATTTTTTCCTTTTTAAAAATCCTTTCGAGGAAGAAGCCAATATGGCGCTAGTATATTAAACCAATAAAATAACCAGTATGTCATTACAAGTAGGCGGAAGAGAAACCCTATAATTCTTTTAAAAATAGTATTACATGTCTCGTTCAGAATTGAAACAAATGAACATCCCATATGGTGTTTTACTTCCAACGATGGAATTTTCCATAATAAAACAGGTTACCCTTAATCAATGGTAGCAAAACCATGACTTAATCTCCATTTCAGAGTTTTGGATACTAGGAGTTGGAGGTGTCAAGGGTAGTCACGACAAGAATGATAAAATCGTTAAATGAGAAACCATGACTTAATCACCATTTTGGAGTTTTGGATACCAGGAGTTGGAGGTGTCAAGGACACTCATGACAAGAGTGATGAAATCGCAAAATGTGAAAAATCAAAGCATGTCAAAGACTCCATTTTAGAGTTCCGTGGACCGGGAAATCAAAGATCAAAGGAAATTTAACCTTTGAGGTAGCGAACCTCGAAATCCCGAAACATACACATAAACAAACCACGTCAGCTAAGGACACATGACATAATCAAGAAATGACAAGTGTCCAGATGATTCAACATTTTAGGCACATGTAAGTCATGAATCAGAGTGACATGTGGTAGCAATTCGATACGTGTCAATCCATGTGTGGTGTCAATAGGTTTACATCACATCGGAACTTTCTATTTTGTGGTATTACATAGCAAGAAGAAACTCCACCATCATGAAGTCTTGAACTCTGAAATGTCGAAAGGGACTATTGTGAGCCTCGAAAAATCGAAAGGCAAAACTCTAAAATCCCGTCAATCGTCCCTCTCAGTGGGTTATGTGAATCGTCTGATCACTTCGGAGATTTTGTGATCATGAATTTTATAATGTTGGAGTCATGATGAATCGAAGGGAAAAACTCCAAAATCCTGTCAGCAGTTTGATTAAGGAAAGAAGGGATCAGATTATGAAGTTTTTTGGACCATTGATTTGACTCCATTTTGGGGATTGCGACTTGCCGAAATGCCAAAATGCCAAAATGTGAAAGTCATTTTGATTAGGCTCGTGGTCACAGCCAGTGGGCATATGGAATAAGTGTGAGACCCAATACTTGTAATCCAACGATGCAGGTGAATTTGAATATGATCGGAGGATTATGAAATATTCATACTCTGAGTTTAACCAGAAGGCCTTAGCTAACCACTATCCTATATCCGGATATTTAAAAGAAAAAAACTATAGGTGTCTATTTATATTTAAACATTTCGCAGAGGAGTATAGACTAATACTCTACTTTTACCTAAGTCTGTTTGGTCATTTTCATCATATGATTATGTGTATGGACTAACGCATGAGGCCTAGGCCATCAACCCCCAAAGTCATTTGTATTGTAAACATATGGTAATGGGTTATTTGTAGGGTCTAACGCGTAAGGATTTGGCCATAAAGTCCCAAAGTCGTTTGTGTTGTTAAGACCGTGATAATGGTTATAGGTACAAACAGATAGGAAAGTAATTATAATTATGGGAATTGAAATAAACATTGAAATGAGGAGTAAACACTTGTTGTCGATCATAAAAATTTAAGTTGAATGGTAATGATAGTCGACGATAGTAAGGACTCTTGCAAACTTTCAGACTCAAGCTTTATAACAGAAAGCGTACTTGCTTGAATCTCGAACTATTCAAGGATATTTATACAAACAATTTTTTTTCCAGACAGTTTTTGAGGTATATTACATATGGTGTCAGAGAAAAATGTACAACATTGGGCCTGAACAGGGCCACATTAGCTTCTTAGTATTTATTCTGATTTATGTAAAACTAATAAATCTTATGGTTACAAACAAAATTCCCTTTCTATTTTTGTAACTTATGATAGCTCAGGAGGGTGCAGAAATCAGGATGGAAGGAAATACGCAACAAGGACATCCTGGAGATCTAAGATAGAATAGTGATGAAAGCTCACCCATGAAGGTGTTGGAAACAATGTGGAATCTTATTGTTGAATTGTAGGTTTTCAAGGCTGACAATGAAAAATTGAAGAAAGCACAGCAGGAACAACAAGAGATAAATGAAGTCCTACTGCATAGTATAGTAACCAAGAAAATCCCAAAAGACAATAACCATGACGAAGAGGTCAACAAAAGGGCCTCCAAGAATTCTAGTCCAGAAACAGAAAAATGGAGACAGTTCGTCGGAAGGGACACCTTCAGTTGAAGACAAAACTATACTAGACAGAAAAAGAAAACAAGTAGACCACCTTGAAGGAAAATTATAAAGATTAAACCAGCTACCTTTGACGGAGAATCCAGGATAGGAGAAGAAGCTGAGGCATGGTTGTTGGACATTAAAAAATAATTCCAGATCTACAACTATTCCAACAACATGAAGGTCAGAATGGCCATCTACAATCTGAAGGGGAATGCCAACATTTGGTGGTAGGACCTAAAATTGGCCAAGGGCCTAAAGGAGAAATAGTTGGAATGGTATGACTTTAAGAAGTATTTCAAGAAACAATACCTTTCTTAAATCTATTATGAAAGGAAGAAGAAATAATTTTACTAGTTACAACTCGGATAGATGATGATGGAGGACCTTATAAATAAATTTATGGAACTACTAAGGTTCGTACTGTACATCTGGGAGGATAAGGTAAAAATCCAGCGATTCTGAAGCTATTTACCACAGTCCTACAGGGACAAAATTGAGTTTGAAAACCCCAAATCCTTGAGTGAGGTATTCAGGAAAGAACGAATGTGCTATGACTAGTATAAATAGTGGGTAGAGTTTTCCATGGCCCGAAAGGATAAGAAGCAAGATTGAATGAACCAGCAGAAGAAGGGATACTAGCCAACTCCTTATCAGAATGCAGAAAAAAGTTTCCCAAGGAAGGATTTTCACTCCAATCATCTAAATATAGAAGGTAGTTGTAAACCGATAAACCTGGGAACGAAGAAGTTTGGGAACAAATCCCGTGATCCATTAAAGTGTTGGGAGTGTGGAGAGCCTCATCTAAGGAGGAATTGTCCATGTTTAATTTCAACAAACAGAACTATTGCTCACAATTTGCAGGAAGCCTCGATAGTGGGAGACATGGGCAGAAGTTTGCATCGGATAAATGCAGCCATAGATGGTCGACAAGATGACCACCATTCCTTGGTGGTAGAAATCAAAGGTAAAATCAATGATACTCAATTTTTTTTTTTAATTGACCCTGGAGCTATGTTAAGTTATATTAATCCTGATGTAGTAGAGTCGAATAAACTTAAGAAATTGAAGCACGCAAGATCATGGCTTGTACAACTAGCAATAGGTACTAAAAGGAAAGTAGTTGACTTTATTTGTGATCTTGGGTTCATCTTAGATGGTCAAAAGATAAGGACCAATCTGAGCATCCTACCACTAGGATCTTATGATATGATCATCAGGATGGATTGGTTGGAGCAACACAAAGTTGTACTAGACTGTTATACAAAGCTACTTAGCTATAAAGATGGTTTTGGCATTGTTAGAACAGCCCAAGGCATACCAAAACCTGTATCAGTCAGACAAGTTTCAGTGATGCAAATCAAGAAATGTATTAGAAAGGGATGCCAAGTTTATGCCATCCAAGTGACAAATCTATTAGAAAAAGAAGATAAGCCCAAGTTATAAGA
>SNQJ01S0142336.1:15736-40600 GCA_010110895.2 Picea sitchensis
AGAAGGAGGAAGAGGAGGAAGTTCATTTAAGAAGAAGTCATTTCAAAAGCCAAATCAAGGTATGCCATCGAATAGAAATGAACCTAAGTGCTTCTATTGTAGTAAAACTGAGCATCTTTCCAGAGAATGCTATAAGAAGAAAAATGATGATGAGGCTAGGCATAAAAATAGAAAACATTCACAACACTTTGCAGAAGAAAACCCGAATATTGAACCAAAATATTTCAAATTGCTTGTGTCTAATGCTGCGTTGTCTACTCAAACTGAAAATGTTGATGCATGGTTCGTTGATTCTGGCGCTTCAATTCACATGACATGTAACAAGAATTGGTATATAAAATTTAAAGAAAAACATAATGGTGCCCATATTTATCTTGGAGATGATCGCTCTTATCAAATCAAGGGATATGGAGATATTCTAGTAACACTTCCGAATGGTACTGTAGAAACATTTGCAATGTTGTGTATGTCCCTGAAATAAAATAAAAACTTGATTTATGTGTCCACCATTACAAATCAGGATTTGAAGGTCGAATTCATCAAGACACATTATATAGTGAAGGACTTGCAGGATCATTACATAATTGTTGCTTCAGGATTCAGAGTTGGAGGCCTATACAAACTTGATTTCACGAGAAAGAATCATCCAGCTTTAACTTCTACGACTATTCCTACAGAAACTCTTTGGCACAAAATATATGTTCACATTAATTATCATGATTTGTTGTTATTACAAAAAAGAAAGTATGGTTGAAGGACTGCCTATGTTGAAGAATGAGTATGCTTCTTATGAAGGTTGTGCATTACGAATGATGCATAGAGATGAATTCCCCTCTAATCTTGATAGGAGAAAAATAGATCTATTAGAACTTGTGCACACTGATGTTTGTGGACCAATGCAGACAAGGTCGCTAGGAAGTGCTTGTTGGGTATGTGTTATATTATTTGCACGACTAGCAGTGTCTGAGCGTATGTGCCGAACGCACAGGAGGGTTAGAAGGGGGGCCGATAGGCCCCTCCGTGCATGGGTTGAGGGGCAGGGCCCCCAGAATGTTTTCTCGGGTCCATATTTTTCGGAACCACATTTTTCGGGACCGCATTATATTTAGGCATTTTTTCGACACATGGTTTCTTTGCCGATGGTTTTCTATTTCCGGTTAAGGAATTAGAGTTTTGGACTAATCCAAGTCATTGGGTTAGGGTTTTGGATGCCTGTGACTCCTATATGTATTTTGTATTGTAAACATTGTAACACAATGAATGAATATGGAATATGTTGGTTTTCTCGGTTTGGGTTTCTAGGGGAAAAATCTCTGTGTAATGTTTATACTTTCCATTGTATCATTTTTGTTCTTTTCTGAATATGTGTTTATAGTAGATATTGTACAAGGTTAGAATTCAAAGTGCTTATTATTTTATTTATTTAATGATGATTGCACAATATACACATGGGTTTATTTCCTTAGGAAAAAGAGTGATGTTTTTTAATACTTCAAGGAATTTAAAAACATTGTGGAGAAGCAAAGAAAAAAACCCATCAAAATCCTCTGCTCAAATCAAGGGGGAGAGTATAGATTGGGGAACTTCATCAAGTATTGAAAATATCATGGAATAGTACTACAATTTATAGTACCCGACACTCCACAACATAATGAAGTTGCGGAAAGGAAAAACAGAACTCTGGTGGAGTGTGCACAAAGTATGATGAAAGGTAAGAATCTCTCAAATGTTGCTTGGGTTGAGGCCATTAGCACTATTGTTTACTTAAAGATTAGAATTCCAACAATGTGTCTTGATCATAAAATTCCTTTCGAAGCCTTGTATGATTCTAAACCAGTAGTTAATAATTTACGGATATTTGGATGTAAGGATTTTGCACACATTCCAAAAGAGAACAGGAAGAAATTTGATGCTAAAGCTATCAAATGTATTTTTATACGGTATTGTTCATAATTTAAAGCTTATAAATTGTTTGATCCATCTACTCACAAAGTGTTTGCAAGTAGAGATGTAATCTTCCATGAACAGGCAGAAGGAAACAATGATGACCACAATGATGAAATCTGGCATGTACTTCTTCAAGATGAGGAGATCAAAGAAGAGAAGAAGAAGCAGGAAAAGGAACCCAATGACATAGATACATATAGCAATGAAGAAAAATCTTCACAAAATGAAAAAGAGGCCACCCACCAATTGAGAATATTTTCATGTTCGTCCACCTAAAAAATATAAAGATTATGCCCTAATGAGTAACATTTCAAATGTCACAGAACCCATGAGTTTTAATTAAACTAATGAACATGAAGAGTAGAGAGAAGCAATGGAGGAGGAATATGACTCTATAATGGAAAACAAAACTTGGGAATTTACTGAATTGCCTAAAGATAAAAATCCCATAGGATGTAAATGGATATGCAAACCTAAATTCAAAGCAGATGGTAGTATAGATAAATATAAAGCTAAATTGGGAGAAAAAGGGTATTCACAGAAAGAGGTCATTGATTATACAAAAATATTTGCACCAATAGCTAAATTAAACACAATAAGAGTATTAATTGCACTAGCTACAAAACACCATTGGAAGCTTCGCTAGTTAGATGTAAAGTCTTCTTTCCTGAATGGTGAGTTAAAGGAGGAGGTTTACCTTACTGAACCAGAGGGGTTTTTGAAAAGTGGTCAGGAACATTTAGTATGTAAATTAAAGAAAACATTGTATGGACTCAAAACAGGCACCTAGGTCATAGTATGAGAAGATATATTTCTTCTTTGTTCAGCAGGGTTTTATGAGGAGCAAAAGTGATCCAAATCTATATACAAAGTTTGATGAAAAGGGGCACATTGTATTGATTTCCTTATATGTTGATGATTGAATTATTATAGGAAATTCAGAAAAATTGATTAGTGGAATTAAGAAGAAGATGTCACAGGTATTTGAAATGAATTTGAGTTACATTACTGTCTCGGTTTTGAAGTCTAAAGAAATGTTGGTCAAACCTTTGTGTCTCAAGGAAAATATGTCAGAGAAGTACTTAATAAGTTTAAAATGGATGAGTGTAATGTTTCTTACGTTCCAATGCAGGAGAACACAAAAGTTTTCTGCGATGATGGTTCGAAGGAGGTAAATGATACAATTTATAGACAGATGGTGGCTGGTGGGAAGCCTGAACTATCTCACTACAACCAGATATGACATATCATACTCTGTTAGTGTGTTAAGTTAGTTTATCACAAAACCTCTAGAAAGCCATTGGATTGAAGCGAAAGGGATACTAAAGTATCTTGAAGGCACACTTGATTATGGTATTAAATATACTGATTCATTTGTTGTTGAGATGACATGTTACTCAAATTCAGATTGGGCTGGCAATTCGGATGATCGAAGATCTACTACAGGTTATGCTTTTGGCATTGGATCCGAGATTGTTTCATGGAGTACTAAGAAGTAACCTATTGTATCTTTGTCATCCACTGAGGCCGAATATAAAACATTGTGTGCAACAACTTGTGAATTTGTTTGGTTGAGAAAACTACTTCAAGATGTTGCAGAAGAAAAAAACAAAGCTACGATAATCAAATGTGATAGCTGAATCTCAATCAAGTTGGAAAATAATCCAATTTATGATTCAAGGACAAAACATGTTGATACTCAGTTCCATTTTGTTCAAGAAAAGATGCAGTCTAATGACATTTCTTTAATGTATTGTAATACTAGTGAAAATGTTGTTGATATTTCCACTAAGCCTCTTGGGAAGATCAAATTTGAACTGTTTAGAGAGAATGTTAAGTGTGGATGTCAATCCTTTCTCCATTAAAGGGGAGACTTAAAATAATGGAGAATTAATTGCTTTGACGGTGATTAGTTTCCAACTATGTCAATGTTTCAAATTGTTCCTAAATCGTTCCTCAACTATATGACATCATATATATATATATTTGTAATTGTCTTTGATTAACTTGAACAAAGTGTAACTTGAACAAAGTGTAACTTTGCTTCCACCTCTCCAGGTTTTCGAAGTCTGTTTTCTTCTCTCTGGTTTTAAGTCAAACTAGATAAACTAGATATATAGATAACTGGAATGTCATCACCAAATAAAGTATGCCCATCTTGGGGCATCTCAACTACTCGTTTTATATAAATGTTGGGCAAAGACTTGATCCCACTTTTATCAATACTCTGAACTCTTTGAATATGTTAGGCCCATCCGATCCCTTCTTTCTGAATGCAAATGAAAAATGGTTTCCCACCAACTCTGTGGATGGACCTATTTGGAAGCCCATGCTTAAACGTAATAGATATGTTAACAAACCTTTTCACAAGATATGACCCGAATAAACAAACATGAAGGTTTTACCTATATTTGTACTTTCATCGTGATTTTCTTACATATAATATTTTTTAATTTATTTTCAAGTTAAAGCGTTTTATCAATTATGTAAGGATTTTCTAGAAAGTTTTATATGTTTAAAAAAATTATTAAATTGAATTTACTAAAACTTAATACACTTATTTATTGTAAATATATTTTTAAAAAATTATTATAAATATAAAATTATAAATATATTTAAAAATTATTATTATTATTATTATAAATATAAAATTTTAATATATTTAAAAAAAAATATGAATAAAAATTCTTAAAATACATGGTAAACTTCATATCTTAAAGTTAATTTTAATTTAAATAAAAACAAAAACAAAAAAGTTGTTATTACTTTTCCTATGATATTTTGTGGTAAATTTCATATCCTAAAGTTAATTTTTATTTAATAAAAACAAAAAAGGTTGTTATTACTTTCCCTATGATGTTTTTCATACTTTGATTTTGAAGTGATTAGTTTTATATAATTTTAATTTAATACTTTTATAATAAAAATTATTTATTTATGTCATAAAGATTATAATTTGTTTGTGATTTTATGATACTTTCTTAATTTTTATATAACTTAGTATTTATATTTCAACTTTTTAACTCATTGTGTTGTTATTATTATTTATTTTCATATTTAACATATACAAAATTTTTAAAAAATTCCAATTCATTGATTTGATAAAATATAAAAGTTCATTTATCTTGTTTTTTCTTTATTAATTATGATTTAATTCCTCACCATGATTAATTGGGTTAACTCCTCACCATGACACTCCACCTTTCAACCGCCATTTTCTCTCCCTTTTTGTTTTTTAAACTTTTGAACTTCATACACAATTGACAAAGGATTGTATCTTTCAAGTGTCATTTTCTCTTTCTTTTTTACTTATAATCTTTGTATTCCACCATCTTTATTAATTGTGAGTTGACTCCTCACCGTGACACTCCACCTTTTAAGGGGCATTTTCTTTCTCTTTTTGTTTTTTAAACTTTTGAACTTGATACACAATTGACAAAGCATTTTATCTTTTAAATGTCATTTTCTCTTTCTTTTTACTTGGAATCTTTGTATTCCACACTTTTGAACTCACAAGTGACAAATGATTTTATCTTTTAAGTGTCATTTTCTCTTTCTTTTTACTTGTAATCTTTGTATTCCAAGTTGTATAAGGATAATGAAATAGTATTTTTATTCACATTTATTAATTAATATTTTTTAATGAATGGGTGAGTGAAGACAAATAATGCTTTGTTTTGACATATGACATGCAATAAAAATATAAATAAATATGAAATGTAGAAATTTTTATTTATTGAAATTTATTGTCATAAATTAAATTACCTTTCTAAATATCAAATTTCTATTTATTGAAACTTATCATAAATATATTAATTTTGATAGCTTGTATCATTAAGATTTTATTTTTTCCATAGTATAAGATATATGTCTTGGTTAAAATCAATATACAAAGTTAGTATACATGTAAAGAACAAGGAGTAATATTGCAACCTTTTTTCTTTAAAAAAAAACATTATTTTATATTTATTTTATAAGAATCTATGTGACAAAGTGAGGTAATGTTTTGATTTGTGAAGTGCACTTCGGTCACATTTCCTTTTTGCACTAGTTTTTCTAATGTGAAGTTGTAGTTTCAGTAATCTCACTTGCAAACAAAGATATGGATACTTACACAAGTCTTACTATGAAACTAGGAAGCTAAACAATTATTGGGAACTAATTTGCACGGAATGCAAATCACAGAATAGGGAAAGTAAATGTAAAGACTACTCTTTCTGAATGTAGGTCAGTGGTGATTATTGAATTGAGAACAATGATTGCAACTTATCAAAGCAGTGCAAATCTCCTATGTGTATAATCCGAAGTAGTAAGTGTGATTATTAAATTGAGAACAATGATTCCAACTTATCAAAGAAATAAAATCTCCTAAGTAGTAAGTGTGATTATTGAATTGAGCGCAATGAGTGCAACTTATCAAGGAAATGCAAATATTCATGTGTGACATGCAATTTTGTTAAATATGATAACTTTGATTCATGAAAAGAATGCAAGCCAACTGAAATATAACAATATTGATAAAGAGGAAATGAAAATTATGATCTATAAGGAAATGCAATCCATCCTATTAAGGAAACTATAATCTAAGAAATGAAATTAAAATTAAGTATAAAGTACCAGTAATACAAATCTACATAATTAAAGACTACAACACCTGTTCTATTTGAGTGGGCCTTAACTTCTTAGACAAAGTGTTGAAAAAAGGTACAACAATAGATAAATGAAGTTAATGAAAACATGTAGAAAAAAACAACCAAGATCGAGCAATTCAATTAAACAACAATTTGATTACATGAGTGAGTTTCTCAACATTTGTTCAATATATTTTATAAGTGCGAGATATTTGTTTCTATAACATCCCCTACCAATCTAAAATTAAGAAATCATTTTGGACATGCTTGAGAAGCAACGATTCTCAAGTTGTCCTAGAAAAAACTAGCAATAGGTTGAATATAAACAAATATCAACTATTATTTTAATAACTCAAGCATTGGAGGTTTCCAAACTTATCCTTAGCTATAACTATTAATGGTCTTGTTCATCAATGGACCTAATAGAGAGTGAAAATTGTATTTTTTTTATTTATAAACTCATGACTATCAGAATGAACCATAATTATGGGTCATGCATATATCCTATAAAATTTTATTCCAACAAGATCATCCTCCAAGGATCTCGATTCTCATCCAACCATTTTTTTAATTGACCATGTGGTGTTCCAAGTCTTTAAAACAAAAAATAGGATTTATTATATCTTTGTAAAGGGTAAAACCATGAATCTTGGTGTTTATTTTCCTTTTTTTCTGAGAAAATAAGATATTTTTTCAGAAGTTTTTCATCGTCTAATAAACAAAAGTATTTTTTTTATCTAGAATTTCACTTTACAGTAAAAAAAAATTCCATCAACTTTGTTATCTTTCTATTGATTATTTTTTGAAATTTATTTATTGACATTTGATATGTCATTTTAGTGATTGTTTGATAGTATGTTCGTAAAAAATGAAGGCTCTCATAATGAGTTATGTTTGTTGACACCAATTTACTCATTATTGAACTTTTATTTTGAAAAATGAAATATGTTGCAACAATCTAAACAAACTCTATTAAAGTATGACTATAGTTTTGAAGACAATGGATGAATATTATAATTGCTACAATTTTTTGAATTTGATCAATCTGAAAAAGTTGCATATTTTAAACACATTTAGATTGACACCATTTGCGTGCCTTATTTTTTATTTAAAATCAAAATCTAAACGTACCCTTTTGAAGAGGATGATGAAAGGTTCCATAATATAATTTTTTCATAATTTTTTACTTTATTGTATTGAAAATATTGAGTTTTCATTTTAATAAATCATTATGTCATCTAAAACTAATATGTGCACATTTCTTATAAAATTAACTAAAATTACTAAAAAAAAATTAAATTGAATACAAATTGTATTAAAAGAAAGTAGACTCATTTTTTAAATTGTTGATACCAGTTCTTGTAACGAGCCTCCTCGTTACACTGACAAACCTCTTATAACAAGTGCAATTCTTTTTTTTGTCTGTGTGTCCGTGTGTATAAGGGTAACAAGACAATATACTCTGCGCCGCCACATGACGACAAATCATGACACATGCAACTGTGATATCAACATAAAGATTTAAGATGCACATCAACATCCGCTAGTAAAGAACAACAATCAACCAACAAATAAAAAGACTGACTACCCATCCATCCTACCCTGCAATGGTTAGGACCTCCAAGACATATAAGCAACACTCAAGCCCAGGTTCCCATCGATTTTAACCATTTAAGGTCTCAGGGTTGGTGACTGTTCTGAGGAACATGGAGGTGTCTACATCCCGCCCAACACAAGAAGACCAAGCAATAAATCGTTTACAACTGGTATAACAAAAGTTAATGAACGACCACATCCTCTACGGAAGGCGCAAGTCAGAAGGACACCAACAATAACCAACCATTAGTTAAGACTTAGCATTACCTATGACTCAATTGGAAACAAGTATAGATCATTCACTTCATTTAATTTCCGTGTGTCGACGAGTTACCAACCCAACCTTAAAATAATGTAAATTCAATTAATCACAAATCCCCATTTACCGAATCATACTAGCTTATTGAACTTAGTTCAAGACATTACATTGTATCTGTTATCAATGATAATGAAATTCAACATCGTTACCATACAAAATAACCACATTAAATTTTATATTACAATAACTAAATAAAATGACGACCACCATGCACCTTATAGGTTATCTATACAATTATATTAACATTCCATAAAACAAATAACATAGAATTTTAACCTTACCATAACATTAGTATTAACTTTAATCAATACATTACATTAACTTTACCATGAACAATAATAGTATTGAAAATTAGCATTACCCTAAATATTAGTATCAATCATCAACATTCATGACATAATTGTTAATGTAAGTAATAATAACAATAATTCATTTGTATCACACTCACCTTGCAATAAGATAACAATCACCTTATATCTTATAGGTGGCCCTTAACAATAGAGCTACAATAACGTTCCCATAAAGATAACATAATTATATTTCATAACATAGAAACCTTGCAATAAAATGACACCATATTACATCTTATCTTTCTACACATTCCACCTCACCCTTTTACTATTTACAATTGATTACTTTTATTTCCAAATTATATACACTTCACCTTCAAATAATTACTAGTATGAATGGATAATGGATTTTTCCCAAACTTAATAAATTCGTTGTTTTTCCAAATTAATCTGTTATCATTTACTTATTTAGTTGGGCCCTGCCACATGGTGAAGGCATAGTTAAGGAGTTTGATCACATCAACATTATTCAACCATTATTAATGATTTATTGTTATTAGATACATTTACCAAAAGTGTAAACGGATGTATACTCTGTTAGTTAAAATTAGACTAAAATTTAGTAGCTGATAATGCGCATGAAAGCACAAGAGTTCTAAGAGCATCTCCTCTATAATAAATTATTATTAATTATAAAAACCACATATTAATTCCAATGATTGGCTATACTAAATACAATTGTTGACATCATATTTAATTACTTAACCACCCATACTTGCTCTGGCAAAAATGTTAATGGAATTAGTTGCAAAATGCAGGCTCTAAATATACCAAGTCTTGGTTCTACGYTGCGCTTGTACATGATTCATTAATAATAATAATGATAAGAAATTATCATGTTGGTAAATCAACTACCTATCAAGCGGCTTGCAAAATTCAAAGAATACTATCATATAAGATGACCAGTAGACATCAGTAGGGTCCAAGGGACAAGTAAAAGGGCATTAACGAAATAAGTTAAAGGTTTCTCAAACAAGTCAGTTATACCAGGCTAACTCTGAGTTACCAAAGGAACGGTCATCATGAAAAGGGCGTCCATAATTCTACCATACAACCTGCCGCTAAAGTAAGTCCGGTCTAGACTGTCTCATAAAGGAATTTCTGTCAAATTTCAAGGGGTTACTGCCAGCAAAATAAATAAAATTAACCATTCCGCTGACACACTGATAACATTTAACCCGTGACCCCCTCTCTCTGCAAGTGTTAAATTCATAGTGGCGGTAAAATTGGACGTAGTCCTGTCACTAGCTCAGATAGTAAAAAGGCAAAACTCGACAAAAGAAGAGTGTTGCAGGTTCTATAGGTTGTAACCAGACAATGCATTCACGCTCAGACCAACAAACGATGAATAGGTCGTAACATTTAAAGGAACCCAGTCCACCAAAAATGCCCATAGTAATAATAAAACACAGTCATACAGAAAGCTCGTAATGGGTACATGAAAGAAGTCAAAAACTGCAGGAATGGTAATTAAAACACATGAAGGTTTACAATAAAACGCAATCTAGTAAAACGCAGGGAATGATACGCAAACATCTTCAGGAAATTCGCCAAGCAGCCAGTGCATTCACACGACAGTGAGGTTTTAGGGAAAATCACAGTCAAGGTAAAAAAAAATGAGAAGTGAGCTCGTTGGCCAGAGTAGCAACACCTAATCATTCAAACGCTACCATTACTCATTAAATTTGCCCCCTCCCTCGACACAACAATTTAGCCCCGAATCACACAAAGAAAAAAAATGTTGTAGACGCCCCACCACTTAACACGGAAGGGTTCAGGACGAAAGGGTAGCCAAGCAGCCAGTGCATTCACACGACAGTGAGGTTTTAGGGAAAATCGCAGTCAAGGTAAGAAAAAAAAATGAGAAGTGAGCTCGTTGGCCAGAGTAGCAACACCTAATCATTCCAACGCTACCATTACTCATTAAATTTGCCCCCTCCCTCGACACAACAATTTAGCCCCGAATCACACAAAGAAAAAAAAAATGTTGCAGACGCCCCACCACTTAACGCGGAAGGGTTCAGGACAAAGGGGTACTATGATGGAATAACAGTGTAGTCTAATGTAGTGGCAATTCACCAAATGAATTCCCAAGCAAGAGTTTGTCCCAAGGTTTAATCACCAACACAAAAATATTTGCTCAGATAAACAAGAAACTCAATTCTACGCAATGTTTAAAGGTCGACTCCTAGAATACCGAAATAAAATCACCGAAATGTAATATCGCAGATAGTAAAATCATTGAAATGGTTAAAGGTCAACTCCTGTATTACAGAAATGTAAAATCACAGAATGTGAAGCCACAGGACAGCGCAAAAAATGGTGAGAGGAGCGCAAGGCTAGGTTCTCCCTTGTTTAACAAACTTAGGGTTATATTTTCGTTTACATTGATCATATATCACAATCACCGTAGTCCTAAACATTTTTCTCTATTATCCAGTACCGAATTACAACAACAAAATTACTATTTTACACTAGGTACACAATTATAATTGGCGAAGTATTAAAACCATTCTACTCAACAAGATTCAAACCTACGTCCTGATGCATTCTACTCTAAAAATCAAGGAGCGTACATTTGCCTGATCGCCCTCTTCGAATGATGTTTGTGCTCTCAGTGCTGCTCCCTCTCGTCGATCGTCGAGACCTCACCGGTACCTCCCAGCCAACGCTAGGGGTACTCTGCTTCCCCCTTAGCCTCGTGAGCCGCAAAGGGGCGACACACTATCCATATGGTACGTCTAGCTCCCAGATCGCCTCGCAAGGCTGAGCTACCACTCCTATCCGAGCTAGGAAATCCCAACTCCTCACAAGGAAATCAGTCAAGTCACTAATCCAACAACGTCACATTACGCTAACATTCGATCCCCCTCTTCCTTCTCCTCTCTCTCTTTTATAGAATTTTAGAACTTCCATTCTTTCCCTAATCTCATTAAATTTTAAGTTTTAATAAAAATCTTTCAAAAATTCTCCTTCGTACGAGTGTCATCCATCCCCCACTTTCCTCCAATAATTATTTTCTTTAAATTAATAATTTTCTCATTTCCCTCACCCACCTAGAGTTTCTCCTAAATTTACTCCTAGGTGTTCCTAGATTCCCTTACACATTTAAATACTTTCCCTAAAATGAAGTTGCTAATTTAGTTCAATTTAGAAGGTTCTTAATTGCAGATTCTTTACTATGTTGACCTCGGTTTTTACCATAATTTCCCCTCTTTCCCTTACTATGTTTCCTCCATTCCATAGTTTCCTAATTTATATTATTCCTTTATTTCCTCTTTTTATTAGAGCCAAAATGGCAGTTGCGCAAATTAACCCCTTTTCCTTTTTATTAATAATTTAATATCTTTTACTCTTTCACAAGTTAAATAGTTAAATTCTTCTTTACCCAAAAATTTATGAAGTCCACAATTATTACTTAAGTGGTTTTTACTTTAAACATTTTTATTTTATTTTATTTTTAGAGAGATAATTTCTTACGGGTAGACAAAATTTTACCCCTAGCGAAGTTTTAGACTTAGGACATAGTTTCTGAACTAGGCGACATTTTAGTTAGGGAAGTTGTTTTAAAATTTCTTAATGTGTTAAATGTCTACGACTATCTAGGTTCAACCCTCTATCATCAACAACGCGATGTGCCCTTCAGGACGCACTACGTGCTCCAAGGGTGCCACTCGCCTCTTGTGTTTCTTTTGCACAACGTTCCCTTCAGGATGCACCAGGTGCTCCAAGGGTACAACTCACCTCTTGACTGATTGGTAGACACCAATAACCCCTAGAGTCCACACTCTACTAGGTGAACTTATGGGAGACTAAGGGATTCTAAGGAATAAGGCCCCCGCCTTATTGTGCGCCCCTTAAAATCATCATGAGCGACTATCGCAGTCTTCCCTCATGGCATCGTGGATTCCTCTCGAACTAGATAATCGTTAACCTACAGTTCGAGCCACAACAAGAGTGCTAGTAGGTTGTGGCAGGGCTATTGTCCAAACCTCTCCCTCAACCTCTCTGGTAGTCATGTGTGGCCCCTTTACTCCATATGTGAGTCTGATCGACAAGCTATCATCAGCCTGCATCATCAACAATCATGTCAGAACATGTCCACATCATATCATCTGATCAAATGTACTAAAATCACAGTAAAACAATCAAACCCCAATAGCAGACTCCTTGACTCGATCCGGAGTCCAAGGGGTTTCGTCGATGCCTCTGCATCCTCAAGGTCCAAAACCCTGCATACTCAGTAAAACTGAGTCAATAGAACTTGTCTATGTCAATGTAGTAAACATCATGTTATCTATCGTAACACATCATAATCAAGGACAAATGTTTTAATATCATAATAGTCTGGATCACTTGCGAGCAAGTGTCCTCAAAGAATAAGTTTTCTTAGTGCGCCAGAGCGGGATGTTACAATTCTGAAATCAGACTCATAGTATTTTAAGGATTCCAATCCTTCTCATGTTGGAGTAAGCTAAAGTGAACACATACTTTTCTAAAAAGTGTCAGAATTAAAGGTTTTCCACTGAACTATCAGTTTGGCCGAAATTTAATATTTTTTCGAATGAAAGCTAGTTTTAATGGAAAATTGTTGTTAAATTTAAAATTTGTGTTATATTTTTCAAGGGTGTCATTAGATTTAAGTTTCGGTTAAAAAAACAGTTCATTCGAAAACTATTACGGTCGAAAAATTCAAGAGTTTTTCCAAAATCATGCCATTAACAATTTTCAAGACCCAATTAACATGAATTTTTTACTAAGATTTGTGATTTTACCCTAAAACTAGATCCACAATAACCTATAGAGTTTATGTAGTGAAAAATATTCTATGTGTTCATTTATATTTTCTATAGTGAAAAATTTTCCATAGGTTCCCGTAGAGTTTCTATATTGCAAATGGCTTTACACTACAAACATT
Organism: Picea sitchensis; assembly: GCA_010110895.2. NCBI lineage: Eukaryota > Viridiplantae > Streptophyta > Pinopsida > Pinales > Pinaceae > Picea > Picea sitchensis. The sequence goes on from SNQJ01S0142336.1 coordinate 29,498, forward strand.
TACATGGGTTCCTACAGAATTTATGTAGTAACCTATAGCACACAATATATATGACATTTTTATAGGTAGTCATAAGCACACACCATTCATACTTGTTATCAAATAATCAGTGAAATGTGACAAAATGAAAGCCAATAAATATCTTATGCCAAAATTGTCATTTGAACACTAAAAGGATAGGCAAAGGCTAGAAATATAGACAAAAATGGATGTAGATTATTCTAATATCCTGATTAAATATGACATTGTCGAGGCTCGTCATCTCCCCCCAACCAAATACATTGAATGTCCCCATGTAATATTCCTCCACTTCCCTGGTCCTGGGGAGTTTAGTGGTGAGGATTCTAAGCATGCAATGCTCCAACTGTAGGAAGGATGTCCCTCCTCTTCTATTGCATGGTATCCAAACCTCTTATTGATACTATCCCAAATGTCATCTTCTCCTTCTTCATCTTGTACAGGGCTCCATAAAATGTGGAAGTGAAATTTAAACCTAATCAAGATTGCACCATGCATCTTGATATAGTCAACATACATTTGGAATCAGTGTAATGCAATGTGATCTCAATTTCTAAGTGATCACTCTAGGTGAATGATGTAGTATCCTTACAGACTCTCATAGGCTATAGAAAAGAAAGAAAAGGGGGTCAATATGGCTATTTGATGTCACTTAGGCCTAAAATGTTATATTTCTAAAGGGACATTAAGAAAAATGGTTATAAAGTAGCATTGTGACAAATAGTCAATTAAAAATTAGAAAGGTCATTTTAATATTTAAATTTAAAAGGGTCACAAAAAGGTAAAAAGGTTAGAAAATGGGTGAAGAAGGAAATAAAAGAGGAATTATGGCGCCCTCTCTCATTATGGATTGTTATTTTTAAAAAATTAATTTAAGAGAGCTCTTGTGGCTTTGTCTTTTTGGACGAAAATCCCTATAGAAGAATGGAAGATTGGGTTCAGTGGTGAGAATATCTATCTTAGTTGGTCGTGGAAGAAAGTTCATTCATATATTTCATTGTTCTTGATTGTGGTTGAGTTTCTCATCATGGTAGCTGAGTTTTATTATTTTGTGGATGATTTTTTGTTGAATGAAGATCGATATCTTTTGAGGAGGTTGATTTGCTCCATTGGGGGTTGATTTTTCTTGTTTGGTGGGTGACTTCAGTGCTAGAGCATAGATATTTATTACTGACCAATTTTTTTTGGTTGGTGGGTCGAATACAATGTTGATGGGCCAAGTATTTTGTAATTTGGGAAGTAATGTTCCTATTGTTGGGTTGAATCTACTATAGGAGGGCATATTTTCTTAGTAGGGAAGTCATATCTCTTTGGAGGAGGATGCATATGCCTTGTGTCGATCATATTGTGCAAGAGAAGAGTGTCTTCTTCCTAGAGGGTTGGATTTGACTCTCCACAGTACTCAATAGTGTAAACATGTCATATTTAATTAGAAATCATATCAAATATGATAAGTTATTTATTGTTGTAGTGTGTAATGAAGCTATTGTAGTCTTGTACTTCATTTTTAATGAAATAAAGAGAGTTCACTTGACATCTAAATGTGTATACTATTTACAAACCACAACATGAAACCAAATTAGTAAACAATAAAATACAATAGAAGCAACAAAGGTAATTATAGTGAGAAATGGAACCTACAAGCTAAGTGTTTGACGAAAGTCGCCACTTGGAAATACACTTAGCTTGTTATAGTAGAAGGAGAATTATGTGACAATGTTAGGTAGGTTTACTGCCAATCATTTGTCAAAAGTTCCAAGCCAGTAAACTAATAAAAATTTAGCAGCAACAAGCATAGAGAAACAACATAACCTAGGAGGGACATTACAATGGTATAAGAGTTGGTTTTCCTGCTATCCTGAGCGGAATTCAGGGCAACGAAATTTCATTTTGCATTAATTGAGTGACCAAAACTTAAATTTCTCAAATTTCAGCAATGTTAGCATGGAATCAAGTAGGATGAAAACCAAGGATGAAGTCATAATAGAACTTGTAAAAACCATAAAGGGATATTAGAATAATATGAAAACAATTTTAGAGCATGCTATGTGGAAGGATCAATACTTATGAGTTTAGAAGAAGGGAAAATATTCCAAATCTAGAAAGGTTGATGACGCCAACAACTCACCTCGTGATGGGGGTTTGACAGAATCACAGGCAGACTTCCATGCATCTAGTCATGTGGATGATTTGCATAATGAGGATGATGATACAATAACATTTAGTACACCTTTAGTGTTGTCCTATGAGGCCCATAACACTAATGCAGATAATGGATGGGTTGATGGTGCATATGGTGAAGTGTCCCAATAAATCAATGTTGAGGATTCAACATTGTAGCTTAGTAGTGATGCTTATGATGATGAAGGTGTGCTAGCACCTAAGTGTGATGAGGATTGAATGCCTTATCCTATCTATGATACTTATGCAGATACAAGCATGATTGTACCTAAATGTTATTAAGGATGCTTATTTAAAACATTATCGAGGGATATGCATCCATCTTCTCAGGATCCATGCGTGGAGGATGGCAAAGGAGAGGCTGATTTTGGAGGTGAAAAAAAATCATAGATTTTGTATGGTGGAGATAGTGAACATGGGTCCCATCATTTGACAGGTCATTGTATGGTAACTGAAGATTGCATGGTATTATCTAGTGATTCAATTGTTTTTAATGGGGATAGTATTCTTATATATGAAAGTAAATTAGAAAATCTATTTTGTGACAGCCCATACCACTAGGATGAAATTGAACAAATTCCCTTAGAATTGCATGATTTGGAGGATCAATTATTGGTCACGGAGGAGAAAATTGTACACTTATTGACAAGGGTAGATGGTTCTCATAGATTCATTGAAGATCTAATTTGGAAAACCCAGATGGAGGAGAGACAAAAAGGAGTTGCAAGTCGAGTCACCAATGTGCAACTGCACATGATCATAGAAGTACTAGAAAAAATGAAATAAGATTATGTGCAATTGTTCATGAATATGGATCTTGATTTCAAGTTCGTTGAATACAAGGAAAGGGAGGTTGAGGAGCTTTGTTACCAGTTGTGTTTGGCACACTCTTCATCACTTACAGTAGAAACTCAATTATCTTTGGTATCCGTGACAACTGAGGGAGTGAGTGGTACTGATTTTTGAGAGAGGGGCCTCTTATGAGGAACAATAAGAGTTGAAGGTACTTGAGGAGAGTCATGACTCAGAGGGATTTGATCATTCTCCCATTTTGCATGGTGAGAATCATGAGTCATTTATTTTGAATAGACCATTAAAGTCTCAAGGGCTAGATATGGAGGATATAGATGAGAACATTCCTTGTGGACCAACTAGAAAGGAGGTATATGCATCCATGGATTGGGTGGATATGTATATGACAGATATGGACACACTCTAGGATACAAGTTCAGTTGACATCAGTAGAGTGTTGGATATAGTAGAGAATACAAGATACTTGATTGTATAGGAGGATAAAGTGGGATAAATAGTATACAGGGTTATACAGTAGCACACAATGGTGTATAATGGAGTTTTAGATCATTTCCACGAGGGAGACCTCCAGATAGAGACCTTGAGCATACCATTGAGTTTGGTTTACCCAGGATTGGTGAGGGTATGGGTGATATTAAAAGAGTAGTATATCCCTTGATGATTGATCTTCATCCGAGATATAATCTAATGATGGGCATGGATAAGGGTACTCACAGGTATACTTCCCAACTTCATTATCAGTTCTTGGTCATCCCTTGGGTTGACCAATGCACTAGTCACTTTATATCTTTCCAGGCAGTGGCATAGGAATATATTGTTGTTATTTTATTCCTTCATGGTATATAACAGGACATGAGCAGATCACTAGAGCCAATTGTATGAGAGAGGGGGAGTTATGGCCATGATAAAGGTATTTCATTTGGACCATGTGATCAATGTGAATAGTGCACAAGGGGAGATCAAGACTATATTGAATCATTTCACATATATTTAAGAAGGAATTGGGAGTGGTGGACTTCTAATGTGGTTGTGGGATGTTGAGATTCATCGAAGTGATAAATTGCTCCAAATGATGAGGATGATTGACAAGGTTGTGTCAGTGTTTGGTTTTCATCATTCTGGGGATGTTGTGAGTGGATTTGTTGATATTTTTTCTATATGGTGAAGTATATTTCCCCTCACAATACTTAGGATCGATTATATACGCTAGTTGGAAGACTCTGACTTCACTGAGATTCCTTGCTGAGACATGATCTAGGATAATGAGTTCAGTCCTTTAAGGGATTTCAACTTGGGGGTCTAGGAAAGGAGAGCACAATGACCAGTATGAGAATAATGATTAGATGGTTATGATCATAGGGGTGGAACGTGAACATGATGGGTCCTTGTGGATATTATCTTGGGACCTTTGGATAACATTGTTTGACAACTTGATAGTCGATATTGATGATATGGCTAGTCTTCCCTTTCTGGATTTTGCTCATGGGGTGTATAGGATTGGTTACTTGTAGGAGAAGTCTTTTGAGGATTCAATTGAGTTTTTATAGGTTAGGATTTCTTGTCTTATCAAGGGAAGTCATATGGGTTCTTGTGTTATCACCTTTCATATCATCACTATGGGTAGAGAGTGCTTCACATCTTACATGATAGTTTCAGACACTGGTGACTTTACAACTTACAGGAAAAGACCAAAGCGGTTCGCATGGAGGGACTTTGTAGATGTTGTGTTGGTACATATAGATGATTATATGACTTTTCATTAGAGTATGTCAGGGAACACTGATCGAACATGGTTGATGCATTCTTTTCCCATATCGGGGCTAAGGTGGGAGGGCATGTTCTTATATTGCATCACAAGTTTATCAAGGGTAGATAGTGCAAATTGTATGTGTAGGGATTGACCAGTTATAAGAGCTCATACACATCCTAGTGATTTATTCGGAGTATGGGGAAACGTGGATGATATAACTATCTCTTTAGAAGAAATTTAAAGTTCATGAGAAGCCCATAGTCATTGTCAGTGATTGGTACAATATGTTTCTCAACGCATGTTGGTAGGAGTTGTTCAAATTTGGAGACACGGGTCGTACATCCAGTACTATTTTCTACCCTCAGATGGATGGTTAGAAAGAGATGGTGAACCAACGAGTTGAAAGGCATCAGCATGCATATGCGAGGTCATGGATAGAGTGGTTCCATTTAGGTGAGCATTGTTGAAACACCACTCATGATAGTTTTCAGACCACCTAGATTCAATAAAGGATGTATGAAGATAGGAATAAGGTGGAGCACAACTTCGATATTGGGGATGTAGTTTTATTGAGGGTAGAACCTCATAGACCATTCCCATTGAGGAGAGGTGGCACTTATAGGATGAGGTTTCACCTCTATTTTCCCTACTAGGTGATCTAGAGAGTTGGAGAGGTAGCTTATGAGTTGTAGTTTCCAAAGGGTAGTCGGATTTGTAGTACTCTCTATGTGTCTTGTCTCGAGAAGGTGTTGGGGCCATGGGTTACCACTTCCACCGAGTTACCACCACTAAGATACAGGGGATGGATGATACTGATTCTGATGGAATTTTGGATGTCCACGAGAGGATATTGAGGAGAAGAGTGATCAGGGAGTACCATATCAAGTACAAATATTGTCCGGTAGGGGATTCCATGCAGGATATTGAACATATTTTACAACATCCTATTTTGCATTTGCTTGAGGGAAATAAATATCAAGAAGGGAGGACTGTGATTTCCCTTTCCAAGTGATCACTCCAGGTGGATGATGTAGTAGCCTTACAGACTCCCATGGTCTATAGAAAATAAAAAAAAGGGGGTCAAGGTGGTTATTTGATGTCACATAGGCCTGAAATTTTATATTTATAAAGTGACATTAGGAAAAAGAGAAAGAGGGTTATAAAGTGACAGTAGGAAAAAGAGAAAGAGGGTTATAAAGTGACATTGTGACAAATATTCAATTAAATATTAGAAAGGTCACTATAATATTTTAAGTTAAAAGGGTCACAAAAAGTTAAAAGGGTAAAAAAAATGAGTGAATGGTGAAATAAAAGAGGAACGAGGGAACCTGTAACACCTAGGTTTTAATCCCTATGAACTATAATGTATTCTGTAAATGTGAAATTAGGCCCATGAGCTGGTAAATTTTAAAAGAGTTGGAGTCCCTAGGAAATGTAATACTTCTATATACATTAATAAAAAAATACATTGTTGACTACAAGATGGAGAAGGATAAGAGATAGGCGAATATGATTCCATGAGAGAGGGGGCTAAAGGGGATAAGTCATTTTATTATATTTTATTTACCCATAATTGATTTTATGGAGAAAAGTGGTTACATGAGCTTCTTGGGGAGAAGGCCACGTGGTTCTTGTTTTCATATAATTATATAAACATCTCTTGTGGGTTGTGTTGGGGGTTCACTTCTTCTTATTCATTCAATGTTACAACCTTCTTCCTCTTTCATTTTTGGTACCTCATTCTTGATAATTCGTGTGCTCTCAGTATGAGCATGGAAATGAATGGTTGGAAGAGGAGATTCATTGGTAAATGGATGTAATAAATTGATGATCATTCCAAGAGGGAATGGATGCCTTATTGCATAAGATTGATGACAGTTTGGAAAGAACTTTCCACAACTGAGAATCCTTCGAGTTTCCAGTAGGGATATTTCCTGACCAATAGCACTGGAGCCCTGGAAAGAAATGGAAAAGTTTGAGGGATTGTGTGGAAGAGAAAGGTGTTCATTTCTTTGTGTTGTGCAGGATGAAAGACAAAAAGAGTTGGAAATTAAGATTTTTTGTGTGGTTGGGAAACCTGAGAGCTAGTTAGCCAACTGTTGTGTGTTTTAGATTTAGCCTAGGACCCATCCTTGTGGATTCATATACCTCTCTCAGGGGTGACCTAATGTTGAGAGTAAATGAACATCAATGTCTATGGTTGGGAGGAACGTTCTTAGTCTGTAGCGAGTTGGTGAATGTTTACATGCAAAGATAAGTGCTCTCTTTGTTTTATGTACAATGTATTTTCCATTGTGTTTTTAATTATCTCTTAGATGTATTTTTGTGTGCATGGTACAATATTTATTTATTTAATTTTGTATCATGGATATTTATTAATGCATGTGAATTTTTCATGCTTCATTTTGAACTAATTATTATCAAAATTCAAAATCAGTTCAAAATTGAGTTTTGGAGGTAGCGTGGCTAGCCTGTGGGTGTATGGGTACGCTACGACACCCTCTCTCACTATGGATTTTTATTTTCTAAAAATGAATTTTAGAGAGATATTGTGGCTTTGGACCTTGGGATAAAAAACCCTAGAGAAGATTGGAAGATTGGGTTGGTGGCGAGACTATCTACCCTAGCTGGTCATGGAGGAAAGATCATTCAAATATTTCAATTTTCTTCATTGTCATTGAGTCTCTCATCATGGTAGTTAATTTTTCTTATTTCATGGTTTATTTTTTGTTGAATGAAGAGTGATATATGTTGAGAAGGTCGAGTTTCTCCATTGGAGGTCGATTCGTCACACCTAGAGCTCGGTTTTTCTTGTTTGGTGATTGATTTTAGTGTTCGATCAAATATCTTTATTACTAATCAATTTATGTGGTTGTAAGGTCGAACACAATGTTTAGGGGCCAAATATTTTCTGATTTTGGAGGAAACAACCCAATTGTTGGGTTGAATCTACTGTAGAAGGGCGTATCTTCTTAGTAGGGAAAGCATATATTCTTGGAGGAGGTTGCATATGCCTTTTGTAAATCGTATTGTGCAAGAGAAGAATGTATTCTTCCTGGAGGGGTTGATTTGAGTCTCCACGGTATTGAGCAGTGTAAATAGGTCATATTTACTTAGAATTCAGATCACATATGATAAGTTATTTATTGTTGTAGTGTGTAATGAAGCTATTGTAGTCCTGTACTTCATTTCTAATGTAATAAAGAGAGTTCACTCAACATATAAACTTGTATATTGTTTTCAAACCAAAACAAGAAACCAAATTAGTAAACAATAAAATACACCAACAACAACAAAGGTAACTACGGTGGGAAATGGAACCTACAACCTAAGTGTGTGAAGAAAGTCACCACCTAGAAAATCTCTTAGATTTCTACAATAGAAGGGGACTTTTGTGATAGCAGTAGGTATGTTTACTGTCAAGTATTTGTCAAAAGTCCCAAGCTAGTAAAGGAGAAAAAATTAGCAAAAACAAGCATAGAAATACAATAGAACCTAGGAGGGGCATTACGCACAACTTCAAATATGGCATCAATTAGTGGATATTTCCTTCTCATCATGATATTTATGGACCCATTTCTTGTTTTTAGGCATAGGATAGCCTCCAACCGGTTTATGGTTACCCATTGTCCATATGTAGAAATAATAGAGTTTTTTTTCTTCTTAGAGTGACGACACAAATGATTAGTTCAAGACTATCTTTGGCCTCTTTGTGAACAACTTAGTGGGTTGTGGAGCTCTTATCGCCCATAAATCATCGTTCCACTCTATAAATTCTAGCAAAAAGAGAACATGACTCTACTTGATCTGATTCTTCATGAATGATACAAATGGATGAAGTTGAACATCATCTAGGTAGGTATTTGGATCCTAGTTATCACATCCAATTATCAAAATTTTATGTTGAGAAAATTCCTATATAAATTGATGAGGGGTCATGGTATGATCTATGTTTCCTGTTGGAATGGTCCATATTTGGAACGAAATCAACTACTCTTTTAGATAATTGAGAGACAAGGGAGAAGGTATCTGAAAAATCTTCATCATATTGGCCAAAAACCACAAGTATTTCTTGTCATGTTTTGGTTTCTATATTTTATTGGTTAACCTATGAATAGTCATGGTTGCTTCCTTGTCCTTGAATTTTTCTACTTCTTCCATACAAACAACATCAGTTTTTTTTTTCAACCAAGAAGACAACATTTTATTTTAAACATTCATCCTTTTACTTTTACTTTTCCACTTCATTCCTTTATCACTCAATCTCAATAAAATCTATCAAAAAACTTCTCAATAAATGTTCCTTCTCTTCCTCACAAAGTTCTTATTGAGTTTCAAATTCCATGGGCTCCTCCTCCTCTGATTCTTCCTCTTCGAAATTATTTTCCTCAAATTCTTCTTCGTTAGAGCTATTTTCCTCGAATTCTTTTTCTTTATATTTCTTCTCAAATTGTTTTTCTTCATATCTCTCTTTCTTTTGGGGGCTTGGAAGAGATTCCTTCTCTTGATTATTTGTTAAACCCTTAATTTATTCCATAAAAAGGTCATGAACATTTTTCTATGGACAATCAATATGTTCCTCGATGGCATGGAATAAAATGTCGAATCCCTTACGTGAATCATAACTTTGTAATTTTCTCTTGCCGTAGCCAATTCTTCATAAAATGCCAAATAATAACATTTTGTTTTTTTGTGGATTTGCGTCATTCTCTAGTGAGATTTTTTATATTTTGTAGAGAAAAGGAGCTGGAAATTACCGAATAAATTATGTTTTCCTTTTTGATGTTTTGTTGTCCATGTTTTCTCTGCCTCTGTTTCAATTATATCTCCTTCGCCATTTACTCTTACCGGGTCTTCTTCGATTGTGTCCATTATTTACTTTGAATACATGTTTTCGAGTTCATGCATGTTCTCTCAGTGTTTCTCTTTAGGTCCGTAGTCGTCCAACGAATCCTCTTATTCAGTTATTTCAATTACCTATGAACTTATTTCTTCTGCAACCTTGGATCATGTTCTGGGTCATCTAGAGAGTTGAATAACAAGGGTATATATTCTAATAAAGTGTCTCTCCATGAATATTTTGTAGCTTTCAATGTTCATGTATCATTTGTATTCTGCTCCAATTTAACCCATGTGGCTTCCCCAACTTCTGCAACCTTTATGTTTTTCTTGGGATGGTGAATTTTCCACAAAAAAGTCCCATATTTGGTTTATCTCGGCAAAGGAATATTCAATTAGTAGTCTGATAATCCCATGGTGATCCAAACAAGCTTAAAGTTTTTTCCCTCAACTATTTTGTACATTAATTTGAGAGAATTGAAGAGGAAATATGGGATATTGATGCATTTCTAGTGTCTCAAATACATTAGTAGTTTTAAATGATAATTGAACAACAAGATGTATCTACATTTATGGTTCATGAACCTTTTAATGCATAGGAATACCTATAGAAATGGTAGGGGAAGACATATCCTTTGTGTTCCTTTTTCTATTCCACTAATTGTCTTGCTTCCCACAAGGAATTCTCCATGAACTATTTTTATCGTAAATCTTTGATCGAACCATATGTTACAAGTTTGTGGTAAGGTTGTTAACCTTGAAATCCTTTCTTCATGGACTAAAATCCTCATTCCTTGAGTTTACATAGAAAGAGATATGTATGATTGTGTGAACTCCATCACAATGTCTGTGTCACCACCCCACAACCTTTCAAAAATATCATCCAACTTGGTTCTTCAAAAATATTTAGCACTTTTAGGTTCCTGGTTATCATTCCAATGTTTTTGAAATCTCTTATGGATGAAAGTACAACAATTGTGCCAACAATTAATTCCAGAAGCACGACTATGAGAAAAGGGGACTGAAAAAACGTAGGAAGAAACCTTCAATAGATATACTCGGTCAATATAATTGGCAAGTCAATTTCCACTAGAAAACAAAATTATCACCTAAAGTGGTAGCGTTCCTATCGGATTGTGATGATGGGATCATTATTTCAATTTTCCTTGGAGTGCAGATTCATAATCAACATGGAATCATTCCATTATTTTCTCTTTTTTAATATGTTGCTCCCAAACATGCAAATGATTTGCATTCTTTATGGCCAATTTTAAATCTCTCCGCTAAATATAGCATTCCCCCCAAGAGATATTTTCCCATCCCCGGGATATGGAAAAAAAAGGATGTGTGGAATTGGCACGGTATTCTTGACAAACATTATCACACTCATTAATTATTTAAAATAAGAGGAGATACACACCATTCCTACATGAGAAGGGTTGTGAAGTTGCTTGATTAAATGAATATTTAGATAAAAAGAGGAGAAGTGAAATAGGAGGTTG
>SNQJ01S0142337.1:9389-19755 GCA_010110895.2 Picea sitchensis
TCAATTGCATAATTATTCTTCTCATGCTGAAGGTAGAATCGTTATCTATCAACTCAAAGGAAAGGCCTCCATGTGGTGGGATCAACTTGTGCACATACAACACATTGTAGAGAAAAGTGTTACTTGGAGAGAATTCAAGAAGTATTTTGAGAAGAAGTACTTGACCAAGAGATACTATGAAAAGAAAATGAAAGAGTTCTTTGAAATCAAGCTTGGAAGTACAACCATAGATGAATATGAGAGAAGGTTTCTGGAACTGTTAAAGTATGTTTCTTTCATTAAGGATGAAACAATCAAGATTCAACGATACTTAAATGGATTTTCATCGTTCATCAGTGAAAAAATATAGTATGATGTTCCCAAGACATTAGAAGAGACCATAAGGAGAGATAAATGCTTATATGACCAGCTGAAAGAAAAACCAGCTTTCCAAAAGGCTTGGGAAGACAATAAGAAATTCAAGATGGATCAGAGGAAGAATGGAGCTAAGCCACCATTCTTAAAAAATAATCCACAATGGAAGCAAACACATAAGGAAACCAGAGTGATTGACATAGGGAGTCAAGGGCCAAGACAACGACCTATGCAATGTTGGGGTTGTAAAGGTGACTATAGGTTCATAGATTTTCCTCATAGAGTTGAAAAAGGTAGGGTTGTTCACAATGTACAAAGAGATGAGATAGTAGAGGACATGGGCAGAAAAATGCCAAGGATTTATGCAACCCTGGACAACAAGCAAGCAGAGTATCAGTCCCACATGATTGAAGTGGAAGGTATGATCAACAACCAAACCCTTGCTATTTTAATTGATTCAGGAGCTCGCCATAGTTATATAGACCCTAATATGGTCTAAGGTTTTCAATTGCCAAGAAGAAAGCATGGGAAATCTTGGTTTGTGCAACTGGCTACAGGAGCCAAAAGAAAAGTTAATTAGATGGTTAAGTCTTGCCTCACAGACATGAATGGACTAAATACCAGGGCAGATTTGAACATCTTACCCTTAGATTCCTCTAACTGTTTAATTGGGATGGATTGGTTGGAACCACATCATGCTCTACTGTATTTTCATAACAAAGCATTCACTTGCTTGGATGAAGAAGGGAACCAAAGGAAAGTGTAGGGAATTCCCTGGGCAGTAACCATTAGAGAAATTTCAGCATTACAGCTGAAGAAATGTTATAGAAGAGGATGTCAAATATTTGCAACTCATATGGAGGAGACACCTAAAGACATGGTGCCAAATTTGGAGGATTATGCAGTCCTGAAAGAGTTTGAAGATGTATTCAAGGAAGTATCAGGACTACCCCCAAGGAGAGACATTGATTTCTCTATAGATTTGATGCCTGGGGCAATGCCAGTATCAAAGACTCCTTACAGAATGAGTATACCAGAATTGAAGGAGTTGCAAATGCAACTTGAAGAAGTTTTGAAGAAGGGGTATATACACCCAAGTGTATCACCTTGGGGTGCCCTAGTATTTTTTGTGAAAAAGAAAGAGGGAACGTTAAGATTGTGCATTGACTTCATACAATTGAATAAAGTGACTGTTAAGAACAAATATCCTCTACCAAGGATTGATGACCTCTTTGATCAATTGAAGGGTGCAAAGATCTTTTCAAAGATAGATCTTAGATCAGGATACCATCAGGTAAGAATCAAGGAGGAGGATATCAACAAGACCACCTTCAGGACAAGGTATGGTCATTATGAGTTCACAGTGGTGCCATTTGGGTTGTCAAATGCACCAACTATTTTCATGTGCTTAATGAATGGTGTTTTCTGAGAATATTTAGAAAAGTTTGTCATTATATTTTTGGATGACATTCTTATATATTCCAAGCCAAAGGAATAGCATGAACATAATTTGAGGATGGTGTTTCAAGTATTAAGGGAACATTAGTTGTATTCCAAATTGAGCAAGTGCTCATTTTATCAGAAACAAATTCATTATTTGGGGCATATCATCTCAAAAGATGGGATAGCAGTGGACCCTGAGAAGGTAAAATCCATTAGAGAATGGTCAGCACCAAAGAATGTGACAGAGGTCAGATATTTCATGGGCCTTGCAAGTTACTACATGAGATTCATTGGAGGATTCTCGAAGATAGCACACCCAATCACTTCCTTGCAAAGAAAGGGTATGAAGTTTCAGTGGACGTCGGACTGTGAAAGTAGTTTCCAACATTTGAAACAATTATTGACAAGTGCTCTAATACTAAGGATTCCAGACCCAAATGCAGATTTCAATGTATGCACAGATGCATTTAATGAAGGACTGGGTGGAGTCCTCAGTCAAAATGGACTCGTGATATGTTATGAATCAAGGAAGTTGAAAGAGCATGAAAGAAACTATGCCACTCATGATTTGGAGTTGGCATCCATAGTGCATGCCCTGAGGAAATGAAGACACTACCTCATGGGAAAAAGGTTTGAGCTAAGAACATACCACAATGGCCTACAATATTTATTTGATCAGACAAATCTAAATGCTAGGCAAAGAAGATGGTTAGAATTTCTAAGGGAATATAACTTTGATATAAAGCATATCAAAGGGAAATAAAATAAAGTGGTTGATGCAATCAGAAGGAGGGTGCATGAACTACGTGCTACAACCATCAACATGTATCATACTAATGTTAAAATCAAAATTCTAGAGGTTGCAAATGCAGATTTGCAGTACAAAGAATTGATAGCAAAACTACATCAACGTAAGACACCACAAAAGATGGATATTTATAAGTTGGGAGTAGATGGAATACTGCTGCACAAGAACAAAATTTTTGTACAAAATGTCTAGGACTTGAAACATTTAATTTTGCATGAGATTCATAATGCTCCTTATGCAGGGCACCCTGGATATCAGAAAACCATAGCAACGTTCAAGAGCCAATACTTTTGGCCAAGTATCAAGAGAGAAATTGCATAATAAATCGCTAGGTGTATGAATTCCATAAAGTTAAAGCAGAGCATAGGCACCCAGCAAGATTGCTGCAACCTTTTCCCATTCCTGAATGGAAGTGGGAAGTGATGACAATGGATTTTATTATGGGTTTTCCCAGAACAGACAAGCTACATGATTCGATTATGGTAGTGGTGGACAAGCTTACAAAAGCTGCCCATTTTATTCCACTAAAAACTACTCACAAAGCAGCATATGTTGCTGATATTTTCATGAAGGAAGTGGCACGATTACACGGAATTCCTAAAATGATTGTGTCTGACAGAGACCCAAAATTCACCTCAAATTTCTAGAAAGGATTGTTCAAAGGATTCAGAATGAATATGAACTTTAATACAACTTACCATCCTAAGACTGATGGATAGACAAAGAGGGTGAATAGATTGATAGAAGATATCTTGAGAATGTATGTGATGGATAAACCATCAAAATGGGAAGACTACCTACATTTAGTAGAATTCGCTTATAACAATGGGTATCAGGCATCATTGAAAATGAGTCCATTTGAAGAACTTTACAGCAAAAGGTGCAATACTCCAGTAAGATGGGATAATCCAGTTGATAGAACATTAGTCAGGCCATAATTGCTCAAGGATATGGAGGACCAAATGTTAAAAATTAAGAAGAATTTTAAAGCTGCCCAAGACAGACAGAAAAGTTATGCTGATAAAAATAGAATCCATAGAGAATTCAAAGTGGGTGATCATGTTTTCCTGAAAGTGAAAGCTAACAGGAGCTCTCTGAAGCTGGGAAGTTGCGCCAAGTTAGCAGCCAGATTTTGTGGACCATTTGAAATCCTAGAGAGGATTGGTCCAGTTGCTTATATGATTGCATTGCCTGCATCTATGTCTGTTCATAATGTATTCCATGTATCATTTCTAAAGAAATATATACCCAATGCTAATCATGTTATTGATTGGAATGTTATTCAGGTGGAGCAAGAAGGCACTTTCCAAGTGCATCCGGTGCCCATCCTGGATTGAAAAATCAAACAACTCTGGAATTGAGCCATAGGGCTTGTAAAGGTCCAATGGACCTAGTACAGACCTGAAGACACTACTTTGGAGCATGAGGATGCAATGCGGGAAAAATACCTGCATCTTTTTGAAGAATTTTGAGAATTTTATTGTATATGGGTACATGATGCACTGAGGATAGTGCATAATAAGGGGAGCATATTATAATATCCCTCGGACGAACCCAAATGTAAATATAATCCAATTATGTTTAAGCTAGTGAGTTGTTTAGATATCATTTTTTTAATACACCTTTCATGGCATGGTGCGCGCATATACTGCGTAGTAAAGGGATGTAATGTGCACATTTTTGAATACCGCACACAATAACTAAGGTGCGTGCAACCTTAAAGATAGAGGATACAACATGCAGTAACTAAGTGCGTGCAATATTATGGTCAAAAAACCTTTGTGTATATAATATGCATTATAGGTTGGTGAGCCATTATTATAAGATGGAATGCTTATGTCTTGGAATTAGGCTAGCACACCTAGATGTTAAAGGATAAAGTGCCTACTTTGTACATGACTCATGATTAATATAAAATACATCAATGCGTGCAGACTAACCACGATAAAAGAGATGGGGGACTAAACTTCACTAGTTAGGGAAAGGGAGGGCCAAAAGTGAAGGGAATATTATATTAATATTTCCTAAAACATAAAGTATGGATAATTAGTTTATCCTAAGTTCTAAAGTTGGGGACAAGTGGACAAAAGTAACTTTCGATATGAAAAGTGTCAAGTTGGGGACATGCATTCATATCGTGGGGAAACTTATCTCAGGGGGGGATTTCTCTCATAGATACCTTATAGACGGGGGGAAGGAGGACCATCAGGCTAACCATCACTTTTGACAAAGAGTTAACAGTGATTCCAAAACACACTCAGTTATCCAGTCAATGACTCCATGACCATTTCACTCATACATTCTATTATCCTTGAGACAACCATTTCACCTTTTTGAAGCCTATTTCCCCATCCTTTTTGGTTGGTGTACCTGGTTATCTTAGAGTGGGATTGAAGAAGCTGGTTGTCAGGACCGTGAGAAGTTCTCTGAGTGAGAGAATTGTTGGGGATTGATTTCCATAGGTGCTAAACTGTAGCTACAGTTCTTTGAGACTTCTGGTCCAGCCTGTTGCTGAAGCCTTGGAAGGGAAGTGGGATAGCCGAGGGTCTGTTGAGTAGAGAAGGGGCACACTTCCTTGGGTGGGACAGGCATGTGGCGAATGAGAGGCTATAGGTTGTTAGTTGAGTGGGTGCCTAAGACAGAGTCTTTCCTATTGTCCATGAGCCTTAGCCTGGATAAGAATCCCTTTACCCTGGGTGGAGTTCAGTCCCAGCTCTGGGGTGATTCACTGTTGAGATTGATGAACATTTTATTCTATGGCTAAGAGGTTCATGGATGCTCTGTAAGTAGTTGGTGATAGTCTTTCTAAGATAAGTACCAATTGTATGATATATGGATATGTTGTTTTGTTATTTACATGCCTATGTTACGACTGTATCATATCTGTGACTATGATTGCTTGTGTACTTATGGGTAATTTCTTGTAAATGATGCATATCGGTAATTACTGTTATTTCAATATAAAGCCATATGTTACATAAAGTAATTGTTTGTTTATGTTTAGATGTAAATCTTCCATGAGCGTGTTGTATGTATATGTTTTAGTTGCATGCAGTCTAAACAGTAAATTTAGGTGGCATTAATTAGTTGACTACTAGGTATGCTACTGTATGTTCCACAGTATGGGAACAAAAGTGTTCCATGGAGTAGCATGGCCCGGTCTGATGGTTGGGAATGTTACTGACTGGCATCAGATCATGAGTGGTTTCTCTGGAGTGGCATACCCTGGGCTCAGGTTGGTCAGGGGGATCGTTACAATGTCTAATACTAACCTAGTTGATTCAACAAGTTCTTATCCAAGTTTCTCTTGAGAGGTATTTATGAAAACCTCATGTGGTGGACTACCCTTGCAAAATCTCAATGAACTTTCATGAGAACTCTAGTAGGATTAACTAGAGGGACCTCTTAGTCATTATCTGAGATGTTCCATTATACATTGAATAATTGAGATTTAAATCTAATGTAGATGATGTCACCCTTGGGATAATTGCAAGCAATTAATTATGTGCCTAATAACTCTAAAACACTCGCGTACCACCTACCTTCCTTATACTCTAAAAATGTCAATGAGCAATATACATTATTCTAAATATTTTGAGTAATATAATAAAAAGGAAGTATCAGAAAGTACAATTAAACCCATCGATGTACTGAACAGACCTGCTGGCAGTGGGGTCATTCTTGTATGGTACTAAGGTAAACCCGTCGGGGTACTGAATAGGCCTACTGGCAGTAGGGTTATGCTGGGTAAAGGGAGTTGAAAAACATAAAGTGACACACCTAAAATGAACAAAAACCCTTGGGTCTCATTCTGAAGCATTATCAAATCAAGGCTAGGAGATGCCCTTTATATCTCTTAGATGATGTTCTTAAGAACCTTCAAGTATCCACTTTAGAGTTCTATATTTAAAATAAATAGGTTTGCATGAGAAGTGGGACCCTCAATATGTGTAATTCATCTTACCTAAGAAAGAAGAGCTTCATCTCTAAAAACTTGGATAAGAAACAAGTTAATCATCTTGGGATGTATTCTCTTATGTGTTCCTCTCTTCAAATGAGATCTAAACTATGCTTACATCACTTTTATTTTAAAGGTAATCTAGCCAATGGGGGATTATTAGTCAAAGTCATTATGAAAACTCTTGGCCACTATCCTATAATCATATTAGAGTCACATCCATCCCTTTCTCCTAACTATGATCCACAACAAATTTCATAAGACTTAACGTCAAATCACTAACAAATCTAATCTATTACTCATGACTCCACTTTTCCGTCATAACTACATTTCCATGGGTAAGAAGTGTGAAGCATAGGCCAAGAAGTTTATATTGTATAACAAGAACTTATGAACTGAAGAAGGGTTGAACGTCAATAATGCTTGATCAAGTGAGGGGTACCATCAATTTTGAAATTTTGAAGATCATTGTGGCATGAGGACATGCAATGAATTAAGCATGGGGGAATGTTGAGTCTCCATTTTAACACTTCTAATGCCCTATATTACCATCTATCTGAGCCTATTATACCTATTCTATGAGTATATACCTGACTGTTTCCTCCATAAATACACTTGATGACCTTTTTCATGTGCATAAGAAGTAAATTATGATTAAAGCATGGTTTGTTTAGTTTTCTTGAGTTAAAACGATTAAATGTTTGATTTTATAGGATCCTAATTGTTTGAATCTTAAGCAAAATTTATCCGGTACTTCCTGGGTGAATAATTCGATACCATCATTCTCTAATATATTCTGGTACTCATGGCTACGACCGTGCTAATCCGGTACTAAAACCCTATCTACAGGATTTCGGTACCAACATTCTGGTACTGGATTTTCACCTCTATTTATGGGCATATAACACTAACTCTCAAAATTTGGGGACATGGGTTTTGTCCAGAACTGTGTTTTAATGCGGACACATGGGCCAAAATATCCATATATCACACGTGTGAGCCTCCATCTCAAGGGAAATGATTCATCCTAAATCTTTTCCAATTTTCTAGAAATTCTAAGATCATGCCCAGATTTGTGGAAAATGCATTTCCTTGATTAGCTAAATGGTTGTACTCTACCTCCATTGATGGAAAATGGTTTTGATTTGGATTGGATTGTATAGATCCAAATTTTTAATGTAAAAATCATATAAATTAAGTGATGGCTCTAAGCCAAAAGGAGAGGAATTAGTATGCTGCAAATTGGATTTCTGAACCAAAGCTTTTTGTAAATTTATTTGTTGAAGATCAATGGAAGTTTGAACTCAATGATCATGTTTGTATATTATCATTTAGCATCTACTGATATAAAAGCTTCCATGTTGGCATCGACAAGGGCTACCGAACCAGCTTGGTAAGCTCATTGTAAATTATTAGTATATACTTCTATTTTCTGTACTTATTGTTTTGATTTCATTTTTTATTTCACTATTAGAATTGATTGCACAGTGTGCCAGTACAGGAATAGTTGGGAGTCCATCATTCACATTACATAAACCATCAAATTGAACATCTCATTAAAACTTATGTTTCTTGTGTAGAAACGAAGTAATTGCAAGATTGTAAGATTGCATTAAATTTTTGTTTGTGATGCATCAATTGATTTTGAAGAGTGTGCAGAATTAGATACAAATTTCTTGCAAGTTTGAAGTGAGTTGTTACAAGAAATGAGATTAGAATTCATCTCTCACCTTCATGCACCATATAATGAAGCCTCTCAATTATATTGACTATTTTCTGTACTACACGGGTTTGATTGGAGTGAATAGCATAATGATTGCTTTTTGTCTAAGAGTGAATTGTTGATTACTATTTTCAATTTATATAGGGAACAAGATATGAGTTCATCTCTTCATTTCATGAGCCCCTAATAAAAAAACTTGTCACCTAAGGAAGAAGCTTTTGATTCACTATTTTCTTGAGAGGTTTTGTTATCGGTTTTCTCTTCTAAGTTTGAATTGTGTGAAGCATTTAAATATCGTAAAACAAAGTGTTAATTGTTGTTAGTTTAGTTTCTCTAGGATATAGAATGAAATTTCATATTTTCCTTTCATGATCCATCAATGAACGGGTCCATGACCTAAGAAAGAACTTTAGATCATATGATTTTTTATGGGTTTTGATTTCTAATTTTTGAATTGTGTGAAGACTGTTATCTTTGAAGTGTGAAAACAAAGTATTGGTTTTAGATGGTTTTCTTGATAGAGCTATAGTCATCAGACATGGGAACCTATATGTTATCAACACATATAGTGCATAGACTCTACTGATTACGAATCTTGGTTGATAATTTATGTTTGGTAATATATTATGCAAATAATTGCACCAACATTTTGGCGTCGTTGCCGAGAAGTTGTAAACGGTAATAGGTAGTATTTGAATCAGATTTTTTTAATGGTTTTGGATTGGTTTTATGGATGACCTAAGGGAAGAGAGAAGAAGGTAAGTGTTGGCATAGGGATAGACCTAGGTTTCAATGCTACAACAAAGCACCAACAAAACCCTAACTACTAGCCCTTTCGGCAACACCTGTGAAGCAGATGAAGTCTCACCCAAGGTAGAAGCAAGGGTGGTTGCAGGACTCAGATGTCTGGAACCTTAGCTAGGACATAGATCTATGATTCTAACACTTACTCAGTAATTAACATTTATCAATATTCAATCTCAGTTACAACACAGTTAAACCCTACTTACAGAGCATCGCAGTATTCAACCAGATCTAGCATCTAGCAGCACTTAGCATGACGAAACATATCATATCTAGTATATTCAATCACTAAGAACTAAGCATATGTATGTCAGGGTGGGAGAGGAAGACCAAGAAGGGAGTGTAGAGAGAGACAGGTGGGAGAGAGAGTGAGAGTGATACTAATAACAAGCAGAGAGAGAAACAAGGTAGAGATAGTGGGAGGGAGGGGCAAAGGGGAAGAAGAAGGGGGAGAGAAAAAGAGAGAGAGAGAGAGGAGGAGGAGAAGGAGACTTCCAGTGGGTGAGATCTAGAGAAAGGGGAGGATTGAGAGTGAGAATAACAACAAGGAGAGAGATAAATAGGGTAGAGATAGTCATAAGGAGGGACAAAGGAGAAGAGGAAGAGAGAGAGAGAGAGAGAGAGAGAGAGAGAGAGAGAGGAGGAGGAGACTTGGAGGGGGTTAGAGAGAAATAAAGGGGGGAGTGAGTGTGATACCAAAAACAAGGAGAGAGAGAAAGAGTAGGTAGATGTAGGAGAGAAAGAGAGAAGAGATAGTGGAAGGGAGGGGTAGAGATATAGGGAGGAGTGCGGTAGAGAGAGAATGTGTGATTGTGAGAGGGGGGAAGAGAAAGAAATACATGAGGGATGGATAAGGAGTGTTTGAGTGTGTGAGAGGGAGGGGGAGGGAGAAAAATAGAGGGTGTAGAGAGAGAGAGAGTGATAATAATGGGGGAGAGATAGTGGGGAGGGGTATAAGTATGAAAGAGAGAGTAGAGAGATAGTGGGGGTGAGGAGGAGAGAGAGAGGGAGGGTGGAGGGAGTAGAGAGAGAGTGAGATTGAGTGTGAGAGGAAGGGGGGAGATAGAGGGAATTTCGGGTATATAGATATAAATATAAGAATGGAGGGATATTAGAGGAGAGAGGTGGAGGGGGATATAGTGAGAGTGAGACTAAAAACAACAAGAGAGAGAAATAGGTGGTAGATGTACGAGATAAAGAGAGGAGAGATAGTGGGAGGGAGGGAAAGAGATAGAGGGAGGATGTGGTAGAAAGAAAGAAAAAGAGGAGGGGTAGA
>SNQJ01S0142337.1:19805-30974 GCA_010110895.2 Picea sitchensis
AGAGAGAGAGAGGAAGATGGGGGGGATAGAGAGGGAGTGGGTGTGAGAGTCTGAGCCATGTCAAGGTAAGGTCTGTCTCTAGGTATTTTCATGCCTTTTGATGTCTAAGTCTTTCCATGTATAGGTCTTACCATGTATAGGAGTGTGAGGGATAGAGAGGGAGACAGACAAGGGGGTAGAGAGGGAGAGTGAGATTGATATAGTGAGGGAGTGGGGGATATATGTAAGAGAGGGATGAAAAAAATAGATAAATAAATGATTTATAGGAGCACATGTGCATTCCAGGATCACATGCGCATTCTCAAAGAGATTGTGTGCTACTAAAACGTGTGTACGCTCCTAGAACACGTGCATGGTCATAGAACACGTGCACGCTCTTTTGAATTCAATTTTTTTGGGAAGTTTTGACAAAGTGTATGCTGACTTGGTTGGACTACATTTAGGTTTGGAATGGAAAACCTAGTGGTTTGGTCTACAAATTGATAAAAAATATCCATATTGTGAATACCCCTTATTATAGTTCCAAAATTCCTTACATATGGATACATGGAATTGGCCTTTCCACTTACATAATTTACCAAATTATTGTTGAGGATTCTTCTTAAAATACCATTTTTTGGAACATGTACATGCCATGCTAAACTGAGATCTCGCGTACACACACGTGTTGCATACTAGTTAGCCCACGTACATACGCGAGCTCCACACTTGTTATCCTGCGTTTACCTCCAAAAATTGCAAAAAATATATAATTGCAAGGAATTCAATCGAGTTTATGGGCTATCGAGGGTTTCACAATCATTTTATCCATTATATCCCATCCCCGAACTGAATAACCATATTTTTTTCATATAAAAAGAGGTCTTGGGGTCTCATTTACAACAACAAGCAAGAGAATAAGAAAACTCTGCCAAAATTCCTTCCCCTTCTTATCCCAAGTTTTGAATCCCTTTTTGATATTTGGCCTCGGCATTCCCCTTCATCCCTTTCTCCTAATACAACCCTTTCCCCTTTCCCAATTGACAAGTTGGTTGTGAGAATAAAGTGTGGGTTTGATGCACTTGGAGCCACGATAGAGGAGACCAGACCTGGTTCGTGGAGTGATTGATGATGAAGGGTGTAATCTTTTTGATCTTATTATTAAATAAAAGAGTTCATTCCTATCCTAAAACATTATGTCTATATGATTTTATTGATTTATGCATTTATGCATTTATGCATTTATGCATTTATGTCTATATCTGAATATTGAAAGTGATAAGTAGATATTGTATGCATTGTAGCATTGTTTTCCTAAGATTTTGCAGGTCATCTTTGGGAGGAGACCCACAATCTAGGAAGCTACAAAGGCGAAAGAGGTCTACACTAGCTGCAAGGACCAAAGGTACACCTACTAACCTTATTTCCTCTCTCTTGTCTTTCAGTTTAGATATTTTTTGGGTAGCTTAGGAATAACATTGTCTTTTAATGGAAGTCATTCTCTTCCTGTACCTCGACCCAATAAAGGGGGATTTTCCCCGCTAGAAGAATTGGCGACTCCACTAGGGAGTCTCTCTAGGGTCTTAGTGGAAGATTTTGGTTTAAATTGGTTTTTTCAGTTTCTTTTTTATTTTTTCAGGTTTACTGAGTCAATTTAGGGTCTCTGGTTACCTTCCAGGTGCCTACCAACCTTCCTTGCCCAGTCAATTTTCCAAGCCTTTTTTATTTTTGAAAATTTCCAGAGGTGTACACACCCTAGCTTTTGTTCATATCGCATACATATGTAGTCTGCATAGTATACAAATTGCGTACATACGCAGACTGCTTGTGCACAACCCAGGTCTCTGCGTTTTAGAAATTTAAAAAAAAAATAAAGAGATTTCCTCTTTCCTGACAAAAGCTTTGTGCTTCTAAGGCTTTCTTAAACTCTACAGGGTCTCTATTAATTCTCTTTGGTTGGGTCAAATATTTAGTTTAACTTACTCTTCATAAAGAACCTGTATTATCTCTTTGCTTTCTTTTGTTTTCTTTAGAGGTTTAGAGTGAGCCTTTAAATGTTAGATCTTCCTTTGGATTCTAGTGAATCCATGTGTTTACGCAATTGGATTAGGGTCTATGTTAGTCTTGGGTTATGTTTTCTCTTTATCCTAATTTATTCTTTGAAAAAAAAAATCTTTTACTTTTATTTTTATTTTCTAAGAATTTCAAAAAATAAAAATAAAAAGATTGCATTCAATTATGCATTTAGTTTGGTAATTGTAGCGAAGGTTGTATTTTTACAGAAAGAAAAGAGTTCTTTTTCCAAGTTCCTTCCTAACTATTTTCCTAAAAGTTTAGTAATTTTTCATTATAAAATGAAAATATCTTTTAGGAAACCTTCGGCTATAGGATCTTGGAATACTGTTTCGAAAATTTTACACTTACAAAGATTTAAAATCCATTTATTTCATTTTGAAGTATCTAGTTTAATTTTTCACAAATTCTCTAAAGTCCTTCTTCTCTTTCATCTTTTCCAAACACCATAAGTTGCATGTCCATACCCATTTTGAGTAATTCAAGCCAATTAAAATCAATGATTAACACTTAAAATCAATTAGACCTTTTGTTTGTAGGGTTCACCAACTAGTCTAGGCTCTAGGGCCTTCAATTATGTGTGGAGAGGAAAATCTTCAACACCATCTAAACAAACATTGGATTCTGTGATAAGGAGTGTCAGAAGTCTAATGTCATAAGATTCAGTTGGGACCCCCCTATAACACAGGGGCTAAACACGAGGTCATGTAAGTAAAGCTAGAGGAGATATCCCCTCCAAATCTGAACCAAGCATAGTGGGGATTGTATATTGAGGGTCGTTCTTGGGATTTACATTGATCACATTTGGATACAGAGCCTCATGGACCACAAATTCATTCGGTATCCTCAGTTGTCTTCTGGACCATTTTCCTTCGGTACCCTTGAAGGGATTCATACTTTGTTATCCTTCTCATTACGATCAGCCTCATGTCGATTGTACCTGCCTAGTGACCAACTACGAGATGGAAACATAGTTTCCTATTTTTAGGGACTCACATGGGTGACTGTGGGGGCATAACATGGTACCTAGGGCAGACTTCGGATCACTCTTTGCAGAGTATACTCGGAGGACGTTTCCATGTTCAATTTACGCTTGCACTGGTAAGTTTCTCTAGTGTTGATTGACACAACTATTATTCCTACTAGTCAGTCATTTTCTTGATTTGCCTTTAGAAAATTTTATTGTGTGCTTTATGGTTCATGCTATTTAAACCTTACAGTGTTAGTTGATCATTTCACAAGGTGTAATATCAACAACTCTGTCGTTCACATATGCTTCAGGTTCTGTCACCAGTTACATTGGAGACACCTCCACCACCATTGAGGCACATAATAGATCAAGAAGGATCATTCAAAGATAATGGAACATAAGAAACTATACCTGAGCCATATCTGAGAGAACACTTTCCTTCTCTAGAGGAATCCATTTTTTCTGACCTTGAGACTGAATTTTTCAGGCTAGCAAATCCTCTGATCACCAACTTATCAACGTCGCTTCTAATTCAGATAGTCCCTCCCTAGGTGAGTTCACTTGAATGACAGTTTGTTCAAAGAGCGTCGATGGGAGAAACTAGTGCTACTTTGAGAGAGATTCCTCATAATCCCATCACGAATGAGATAGGAGGGGGTGTTGTGCCTCCTCCCCCACCTAAGCCTATTAGGACTTCGATTGTCTAGACGCCTACTACTATGGGAAGCGACTCAATTCCTTTGATGACTTTGACCATTGTTCCCTCTATTAAAAACATGTCTTATGGCCCCTTTTCATACGGGATGTCAGGTTTTGACTCTAACTCGATTCTCACCTAGTCTACTTTATAGATCGTTGGTCTGGGGGCAGGGATATCTAATTCTCCCTTTCAAGGAGCTGCCACGGGCACCACTACCCCATTCAGTGCCATTCCTTATGGTGCATGTCACATCCATCCTTCTTCATCTTCTCTTGAAGGCACTTTCCAGCAGTCGATCGGGCCTAATACCAACTATAGTTTGTTCAGTCGAGGGAGACTTGGACCTCAATCCTAAATGACTTTGGTGGGATCAATGTTGTTTTGTTTGTTCGGTGAATTTGGAAATAACGCTTTTACTTTGTCTTCTTTCTCAACTGGGGGGAACCTCATCTTTGGTCAACAAAATCGTACGCAAGGTTTCATTCCTTCACAGGGAGTGATGACAGGAGTTTACTCCTTCCAAGGTCTTGGGAATCCTTGGTAAGGCTCGGTTTCTTTGCAAGGGATGTTGATTGGGGGAAACCCCTCCCACACTTTATGGAATCCTGGGAGAGGTTCAATACTTATGCTAGGAGGGTTGACTGGGGGAATCCCAAACCAAGGTCCTTGGAACACTGTACAGGGAGATATCCCTGCACAAGCCATGTCATCTAACTTTGAGAATTCGTTGATGATGTAACATCAAACACAAGTTCCTTTTGCTAGAAAGGGCCACCATGGTCTTTACCAAAACCTGGCTAGCAACCAAATGTTTCCTGGCAACCTAGTGCCAGCAAAAATCTAGGCCCCTCTTTTCATGTAAATATGCCACAACAAACTTTTTTGGCAACTCTGCATTTTCCATACTTGTCAATATTTTTAAACTACCCGATATGTCATGATCCATTTTGGCCCCCCATCTCGACTAAGTTTCCCTCAAACATCCCTAAGTTCGAAGGTAATCTTGGAGAAGATCCAGGTGATCATGTGATGGCATTTCACTTATGGTGCTCATCTAACTTGTTAAAGGATGACTCTATTCAATTTCACTTGTTACAATATGTTGGCCCTTGACCAAGTTTTGGGAGATCCTTGGTCAATTTTGACCTATTTTGGGACATTGACAGCATGTTGAAGGAGGAGCGCAAGATGAAGCAGAGATCATGGGATCTCAGCCCCTTTTTTGGTCCTTTTTGGGATTTGGGATTATGTAATGGGTATGGGATGTCGGCCCATGGTTTTACCCATGTTTAGGCCTATTTTGTAAAGTATAAATAGATGTCTAGGCAATGTAAGAAAGGAGCAGTTACAAATGGCTAAGTGCTAGATCTATGTGATTGAAGGATTGTAAGTTCTCTATGCATACTATGTGATACTTGCAGAGCTATGTGCAAGTAATTGTAAGAAGGCTTGGTGATTTACCCTAGATTGAAGAAGGAGGATCTGATGGGGTGCGAACAGATCTCATGTCTTCTGCAAAGTAGGATTTTGATGATATGTTCCTGTAAGAAGCTTGACAAAGATAATAAAGAAGAAGATTTGGTGGACGTAGCCCCAGGGTGGGGGTGAACCATGTATATGTTGTGTTGCTCTGCTTTGTGCAATGTGTTGATGTGTTTATGTATTTATTTTCTAAGTGATTTGATATAGATAGATAGATCTATTTATGCTTTCTTCTAATGATGTATATGGATGTTAGATCCGACCTTTATGAACGTGCTTAGTGCTTCAATCTACCAAATATAATCTACCAATCCATGATAAGTGCTTAGATACATCATATTTGAATGAATGTTGTGATTCTCTGTTTTATCCGCATAGTAGATAATGGTCAAATATTTATGAACTGTCAGTTCTAAGTGCTCTGTTAAGTGTTAGAATCACAGATCTGTGTCCCAGCTAAGGTTGTAGACATCTAAATCCTGCAACCACCCCTGTCTCTACCTTGAGTGAGACTTCAGCTGCTTCGTAGGTGTTGTCGAAAGGGTCGGTAGTTAGGGTTCTGTTGGTGCGTTGTTGTAGCATTGAACCCTGGGTCTGCCCCTGTGCCAACAAATGGTTCCATTGCCGGGACCTAAAATTGTGATTGCTCGGAACTAAGGAAGAAGAGGCTTTGTGAAAATATCTGACCTGAAACTGTGATTGTTGGGAACTAAGGAAGAAGAAGCTTTGTGAAAATATCCATCCTAAAACTATGAAAGCTCTGTACACAGATCTGTTTCCCTAGTGCACAACATTCTACTTGACCTGTGAAGCTCTGTGCCAAGAAAAGAGGTCAGATCTAAATAAAAGAGGTCAGATCTGAATAAAAGAGGTCAGATATGCAAGATCTATGCTCTGATAAAGGTAAGAATAGTGAAAAGTTATAGATCTGAAAGCTTTGTGCTCTGTAGAAGTAAGATAAGTGGAAATTTTTGTTTCAAAAGTATGGATCTAGGTATGTTTGATAGATTCTATCCTAGCTTGAAAACTAGGGCACTAATAGATGAAACAAGGTTTGATATGCATAGATATGATAAGAATAGTGAAAGATATGTTATGCCTATGCATAGAAAGAATGTTTGGACTAACCAGTGGATGCAGGATCCTAAAATAAATGTTTGCACGTTAGCTACTATGACCGTAGCGTGCAGTATAGAAAGAGTTGGGAATCATTTAAAAGAAAGAGAGTATTAAACCTATGTTACAATTGCGGAAAATCGAGACATCTTGCTAAGGAATGCCCTAGGGGAAGACCTAGTTGTCTTTGTTGCAAAGATATGGACCATAAAGTATTGGATTTCTCTATAATGATTGCTAAGCTTGAAGAAATGAAAATGAGACAAGAAAACCCTAAGGAAGATCTAGAAACTACGATTATGGAAGAACCCCAGAATGAATCAGGGAAAGTATTGCTACATATGAAAGAAACCCTGAATGATCACCGACATGTCATTTTATTAGAGGTATTCAAAGAAAAAGAATTCCTTGAAGCAATAATAAGAGACTTTGACATTGACTGTGTTCTAGATGAGGAAACACAGGTGAATACCATGACAAAAAGAACTTAGGAACTTTTAGGGAATCCTGCTATGACTCCTTCATTGGGAAGAATAGGTCTATTTAGAGGAAAGTTGATAAACCTATGTGGAGATCTCACCCAGATATCTGTGAATGCCAATGGAACTTCGATAGAGGAAGATTTTGAGATTATTAAATTTATTGAGAAAAATTCCCTATTTACCATGTTACTAGGAAAACCTTGGATTGAAAGAAATCAGGCCAGAAGGTAAGAAGAAGAATTTTTAGTGCAGAAGAAGCAAGAGTTAAAAGATTTCATGACTAGAAGGATCACACACTTAATTGAAGAACATAAGAACAAATCGAAGCTATTTAACACTAGAGACCTAGATATTAAAGTTCCAAGAACACTAGATGACCCACAAAAGATTGAAGTACTTGTTCCAGATAAAGAAGAAGTATCACCCTCGAATCCTAGG
Organism: Picea sitchensis; assembly: GCA_010110895.2. Taxonomy (NCBI): domain Eukaryota; kingdom Viridiplantae; phylum Streptophyta; class Pinopsida; order Pinales; family Pinaceae; genus Picea; species Picea sitchensis. Next base: position 27,046 of record SNQJ01S0142337.1, read on the forward strand.
AAATAATCTCAACAGCGCAAAGTAACTATGCCAAAAGAAGATAAGAATCAGAATGGAAAAAGGCATACTGAGATGAAGCTCACTAGAAAGAAAGCTAGAAATCTAAGTAAGAAGAGAGCTAAGATCAACAAGTTGTAGAAGGTTCCAGAGGGAACTTTGTAGAGGGAAAATTTGCAAAATTGGAGCTTCATTGGGATAACATAACAACATCACATGGCACTTCGCCAGGGTGAAGAAATATAGTCGTTGGGACCAATATAACCATTCGTTCGACCCCCCCAAACGGGTATAAAGGAATTTATGGTTCGCCACCAGACCGTTGGACCGCGCCATAATAGATAAAACATAGTTAATGAAGGCTGCTCGACTGTTGCAAGCAATCCATTGCCAAGTTATCTATTTATCCCGTTGCACCATCCACCGAGAACACTTTTCCTAACTATGAATATGAGCCCATAGACTTGTTTATTTTACACAGTCATCATTGCACTATTTTCCTCTATCCTATTGCAGTGTCTAAGTTACTCCTCGAACCTGAAGATTTTCAACCTCGAGCGTGTATGTCAGACATGTTCAGCGCTGCAGAGAAATTTTTCGAAGAAGTTATGATCGACCTCATGACTGAAAGAGTCATATCAATGTATGTAGGTATACAAGCTTCATATATGAGAATAGTGCAAGCCTCTCCGTCGACTGCTCACGAAGCCGGACCATCCTGGCCATCAATAGAAAAGAGAACCAAGCATAAATATGACCTCGCAAATGCAAAACAGATTCCAACCATATTTCTCGATTACATCCACCTTTTTCTAGCATGGTGAATCGTGCTAGTGTGCTAAGATAATTCGAGTACACCATGGTCACTGTGTACCTCCCGAAGGGGATACATGCAATTTAGATAGAGCAGGATAAGATCATAGCATTGAAGTTCAATGACTTCAACCTCGGAGATCGCAAGATCTATGGTATGGTCACCTCGTACAAGTACCTAATCAGAACTAAGGGGAAGAATTCAAATATAATCCCCCAGTTGTGGACGATGAACCTCGCGCAGTCGACCCTATTGAATGTTATGAAGATCCCACACTTTGGAAGACACCAGGAAGTCAACGCCTGTGTCAAGATTCTACTGTCATGTTACCATGGTGGCTACTTATGGCTAGACCACCGCATTATAGTTGACCCAACATTGATCCATAGGATCACAGGACTGAGTATGAAAGGACCTGACCCATGGGAATTTTATCCAGGAAAATCTGTAGATCACGCACTAGCACAGAAGATCAAGGATAAATATGGCGATGTTGAGAAGGGAACAAGAGGCTACAAGGTAGCTTCCATCCAAAGCGGCACAATGTGCCTAGAATGTCAACTAATAGATGGAAAGTTAGTAAGGAAGAATCGACCTACGCAAGTCACCGACTATGTCGTTGAACTCGTAGGGAAGTGTGTGGAAGGCCTACAGATGAACTAGGTGAAGTACCTAGTTAACCAGTTGGAACTAGATTTTCGAGAAGAACAGGATCAAGGTTATGAATTTCATTTCAGCTAGCTCCTGATCCTCATTTCATTTGTTGCCTGGGAGATGCTAGAAGGAGTGACCTTCCCATACATCGAGCCTTTTGAACCTCTTGCCGTGAAGTTTGCTACCCTGTGGTATTCAACTGATATGAACAAACAGTGGCAGTCGAATGTTGTGTTTCATACATACTACCTCCAACTAAAGTGATCCATCGAAGTCGAGCCTCGCATGACTCTGAACACCTTACAAAGGTTCCGACCCTTGATGAAGTTTAGCGTAGATAATAACTTCCTCTACATTACAGCGCGATCAGATGAACATCAAGAGCAACTCTAGTCATATTATAATCTTACAGGAGAAGACCTTGAAGAAAAAGAACAGATGCAGTAAGGAAAAGAATAGTTTCTCACAGAGAAACTCAAAGTGAAAGAAGCGGTAAGTAGAGCACTTCATTTTGTGAAAGTTGTAGAAATTAAGGTAGAGGATCGAGTCATGTAGAAATTAGAGAAGCTCGCAGAAGTTATCCAATAGCTACAACAATGCATAGAATACTTAGAGCTCCACGCAGTGCCCGAGAGTCCACATGATGTAAGGGATCAAAGAGAAGCAACTGCTTGAAGCGTAGTTGAGAGAATAAAATCCCTTGCTATGCAATGTATGCAACTTACTGATCATAGTGCCCAGACCTATGCACAACTCACTGAAAATTCATAACTAAAGGCACTGGAGTCGTAGCTCCAAGAGGTGAATTATCAAGCCAAAACGATACAAGCGCAACTGAAGCCCCTGTCAGCTATTGAAGGAATGAAGTTCTCCCAAGAGCAACGCACTGCCCAGCAACAGATCCACACTATCCAAAGCAAAGTTATGGAAGTAACTCAGAGGCTCCAACCTGTACAAGATAAGGATTACCAATTGTTCACATAGGTCGAAGGCTAAGGAGAAGAACTAGAGCAGGTTGTCACTGCAACTGAATAGCGCCTGGAGGGACCTATGAATGAGGTATTCATCCAAATGGCACATCAGCAAGTCAAAGCATCTCGAGCCAATATCTAGTCTTTCGAAGCAGAACTACCCAGATCAGAGTGACTCAGAATGAGTCACAAGTGAGTGTTGGGTGACTATTGGGCCTTGACCAAGTTTTGGGATATCCTTGGTCAAGTTTGACCTATTTTGGGACTTTGACAACCTATAGAAGGAGGAGCACAAGATGAAGCAGAGATTGTTGGATATCAGCCCCTTTTTGGGTCCTTTTTGGGATTTGGGATTATGTAACGGGTATGGGATGTCAGCCCATGGGTTTACCCATGTTTAGGCCTATTTTTTAAAGTATAAATAGATTTCTAGGAAATGTAAGAAAGGAGAATTTACAAATGGCTAAGTGCTAGATCTATGTGATTTAAGGATTGTAAGTGCTTTGTGCATACTGTGTGAGACTTCCAGAGCTACGTGCAAGTAATTGTGAGAAGGCTTGGTGCTTTACCCTAGCTCGAAGAAGGAGGATCTAGCGGGGTGAGCGCAGATCTCCTATCTTCTACGTAGTAGGATTTTGATGCCATGTGCCTCTAAGAAGCTTGAAAAAGATAATAAAGAAGAAGAGTTGGTGGACGTAGCCCCAGGGTGGGGGTGAACCACGTATATGCTATGTTGCTCTGCTTTGTGCAATGTGTTGATGTGTTTATGTCTTTATTTTCTAAGTGCTTTGATATAGATAGATAGATCTATTTATTCTTTGTGCTAATGATGTATATGGATGTTATATATGACCTATGTGAATGTGCTTAGTGCTTGAATCTTCCATATATAATCTACCTCTCTATGATAAGGGCTTAGATACATCAGATTTGAATGAATGATGTGATGCTCTATTTTATCCGTGGAGTAGAAAATGGTCAAATATTGATGAAATGTCAGTGCTAAGTGATCTGTTAAGTAGTATAATTACATATCTGTGTCCCAGCTAAGGTTGCAGACATCTGAGTCCTACAACCACCCCTGCCTCTACCTCAGGTGAGACTTCATCTACTTTGCAGGTGTTTCTGAAAGGGCTAGGAGTTAGGGTTTTGTTGGTGCATTTTTGTAGCATTGAACCTTGGGTTTGCCCCTATGCCAACATAATGCACTCTTATGGAGGTTCCACGAAATGGTATATCAAGATGGACAACTTGAAGTATGATTACTTTAATGACTTGGATATGGTTTTCTTAAACCATTTCCAATTAGCAGTAAGATAGGATGTCACCATCGAGTTGTTGGCCAACTTCGAGTAGACAAAAGACAAAAATATCTCAGATCACATCCGAGAAAGGAAACGATGAAAGAGTTTGATTAAATTGAAGGTACCTCCCGTATTGTTTCTCGAGTGGTTCCTAAAGTCTTTGGTTCCTTGCATGTGCAAAGATGTAGC
>SNQJ01S0142338.1:0-18073 GCA_010110895.2 Picea sitchensis
AATATATGCTCATTGTTGCATTTTCCTCCTCCTGTTTCTTTTTAATATTGAGGGTGTCCAACTGGGAACCTATTGTGCTTAATATATCTGTCTTGAAGTTTTCTAAAAGGTTCCCTATCTCTACTCTTGTGATACCACCTGAACTAACTGGTTTTAAGTTTCTATTATAAGGGTCCTGAACATTGTTTCTCGTTTTAGTTCTACTTCTCGAGTAATTCTTATGCATTTCACAGATTTTGGAAAATGGTTTATGGGAGATGTCACCTAATTCCATTAGGTTAAATATCTCTAGGTATTCCTTTTAAATTCCCTTAAGGAACATAGCCCTAACTGCATCATCTGGAAGGTCATGATATTTTTATTTTTGGGAGATATAATCAAACTGTTCCATATAATCCTTGATATTATCGTCTTCTAACTGTTGGATTTTGAAAATATTGTTACGAGACTCCTTGGTCTTGTAGTAGTCTTGGTATTTTTTAAGAAATATATCTATCATGGCTTCCCAAGACCTAATACTGGATTCTCCCAACCCCATGAACCATCTTAGTGCAGAGTCCTTGAGGGTGGAAGGAAATATTTTTAGTTTATGGGCATATTGTAAGTGGTTGTAGCTCCTACACAAGATGTCAAACTCAAATAGAAAGGTATCTGTATCTTCACTTATTTTACTGTAAAAGGTGGGCAATGCTGAGAGGGGAATATTTTTCATATTGACATTTGGGGTGGTGTCCAAAATTGGAAACCCGAAGGTAGTTTCAGTTTGGTTTCTAGCTTCCTCTTCCTCCCTGTGTCTTACATTGTTGTGATCCCCTTGATCATCCATACTGGTTTGGTTTCCAAAAAGAGAGTACCTATGTGGTTTTATCCTTGAAGAGAATAAGGTATCCCAAGGTTCTTGTCTAAGAAAGGTATCCCTCTGATGGGAAGGTCTTCCTAATGCTTGGGTGTCTGGGACTCTGCTCGAGCCTGTTGATATTATTGGTGCCAAAGATTTTGTGTCAATTTGAGAGACAATTATGTTGGGTGAACTAGAAAACAAAGTATTCACCTGTTCAAGGTCTAAGATGTCTTCAAAGTTATGACCTCCTGATGGTGGTAAAAAAATGAAGGTTGTATTGTTTGGTTCTTCGAAAGGATCGAGTGGTCTTGCCTCTTGTCCCACTATTACTGATGCTTCAATTTTCTTTTCTATAGTTCTCCCTATCTTAGTCTCTTCAGAGACTACTTTATCTCTTTGGGTTGAGATAGCTCCTATCTTTCGGTATCGATCTGTGGAATTTATGAGTGGAACGTTCCTTCCCCCAAAAAGGTCGGAAGGAACCTTGGTTGAAAGGTCTGATTTAGATTTAATGTATCTACCTTTTGGGTCTCTAGGTCCATTCATGAAAGCAAACAAAAGAAAAAAGAAAAACTACCATTGAGTTTGGGGGAACCTGCTATAGCAGATGTGCAGGTTCTTACCTCTCGTCTTAAAGTTCCCCCACCACCAAACTAATGCTAAGGTTTATAAATGATCTATTTCCTACCTTGTGACAACTCCCCGGCAATGGCGCCAAAAATGATGGGTGTTCTATATGCACTAAAAACCCTCAATTAAATTGTCAACCTGGGGTAAGTAAACTTAGAGTTGTAGCACTATATGTGCCAAGGAAGAAATGATAGAGGTAGTATAGTCCAACTAAGGAAATGGGATATCTAAGAACTAATATATTCAAGCAAAGGCTATTAATGATCAAACCCTATCAAAGAACTTAAACTATTTACCCTAATTAACTTTTGAACAATGGATCGATGGATAGTCCTAAGAAAGAAAATGAAAACCCTACTTCAAACAAGTTAACTTAATCATTAAAATGAGAAAAATAAAACTATCTATTTAATCTATTTAATGAGCAATAACAACAACAAACTAATATAATCTACTCAAATTCAAAGAGCAACAACAAGTAAGAAAATGAACAAGCAAGTAACTATCCTATTAAAGAAAATAAACAAGAAAGCAACTACCTTGTTCAAACTAACCTATGGAAACACATTGAACAAGTAAACTAATAATAAATCAAATAACTAACCTATGGTAACTTCTACAGCAAGTAAACTAATCAAAATTACTCAACAAGTAACTAATCAAATTAATAAGCAAGTGAAATCTATTCTTAAGATAAACTTCATAATTACTTCTAATCTACGAAAGGAAATATTAACCTATTGAATTGAAAGCATCATGACAATAAAAGTAATCAACAACTACTCTTTAATCTACAATAACAAGAAAACTATTCTCTAATCTACAAAAGAAAGAAATCTTAAAATATAGTGTCGATGGCTATGTCTTCAGTGTCTTATGATATCATGATGGCATTTAACAATTAATGATAACTCAAGAGGGATAAAATCAATATTAAATTCTATAGCAAAGTAAAAAGTATGAATCAGGGAATCTAATGAGAACTTGGCCATTATAGAAGAAACATCAACTACCCTGAAAATCCACGTGATTCTTCAATTCATGCATTAATCATCAACAATATGAAAAATTATTCTATTTAATTCAATTTCATCCTTATGCTAATGTAAGAAAATTCACACTACTAGATATTTATAACTAAGAACTAAACTCAAAAACAAACTTCAAATTGAAATTGCAATCTAAATTTAGAATGGAAATTGCATAAAGTAAATTAGACTAATCCTATTTTAACAATTTAAATTGCAAAGGAAAATACTCATAAAGACATAAATCAAATCCTATTTCTATTTTAGCGTATGACAAAAGAATTAATAAGCAAACTAAATAGAAAACGAGATAAGAAAACTAAATAGCAACTAAATAAACAAACTATGAATCAAAATCAAAACTAACAACTATCCATCCATCGAAACTTTGCCAAATAAACTATTAACTCAATTACTATGTTTTAACTTATTCTATTTCAGCATGCATAAATTCTAACTACCATCTAATCACACAGGGGTTAGTGGATTAAGCTTAATCTTGTTTCTTATTTAATTAGAGAGACATGGCATATTAACTATTCTTCATAAGCAACTTGCAAAAAGGAAACTGAAACAATTAAGCTATGAACAACAATTACACAGTAAGTAAAATGATAAAAACACATGTACAGGAAAGTAAAAGAAATAACAATTACACTACTTGAATTCAAAAGCTAACTAACTAAATATTCACCCAGAACACTGGTGGGCCCCCCAACAAGTCATGGATACTCTGAATCACGAGCTCAAGCAACGTGATTTCAACATTTAAATTAAAAAAAAAATACATTTTTACACAAGTTTATGAAAATGTCTTGAAACAACAAAAACAATGCAAGCTTATGAACTTAACACTCCTTTTCTATTTCCTGACCATTGTTGTGGTATTTATAGAGTTTACAAGATGAGAGGTCGACCACTGGAAGGATTGACCTCCTCTAAAAACAGTAAATTACACTTAATGCGTTTTAACCGTCAGTGGCTTCTAGAAACTAAGTGATCCAATAAATGCCCAGTATAACAACCCAATCCAAGTTGTCATAATCTCAGTAGTTGGAGGCCACGAGCACAAGAAAAACCCATGTCGTCGATTTTCCCATCACTGGTCACCGATATGATAACCGCCAACTCGCCCACGGTTTTAGTGCAGGATGGAGTGTCGAACACAGTGTTGGATGGAGTACCAAATGTAGTACCAGATGGAGTACTGGATGGAAAAATGCCATGCAATTTTTCCCTGTGACACCCAAATCGTGAATTAGCTTCTTGGAATCATTAAATCATGCTGAATTACACTTGAAACCATCATAAAACATCAATCATACGTACCTGGTGTAAGCTATGGAAATTTGATACAAAAATCCCTCAAAACTTCTTCAAAATAGGAAAATACACATATAATATTGGCCAAAAAGGATCTAATCATCATCATTAAATTAACCAAATCGCGAGCCCAAAACCCACATAATTATAAATTGTTTAGAGAGAATAATTCATACAAATTAAAATATCTAGTTACGTACCTCATTGACCAACACAACATTTGTATCATCCTTCTTCTGTATCTTCTTCTTGATCATCCAGCTCGATATTTGTATCAGCATCTGGTTCAGAAACAATGTTGAAAGGATTGATGATATCATCATCATCATCAATGTCATTTTCGAGCATATCTTCATTGACATCATCATCAAGAATTGGCGTATTGTCTCTTGCGCCTGGTTCATCTTCTATGTCTTCTTCATCTGTCGACCCATATTCTGCCTGCTCTAGCTCTACATCATCTTCTTCTTCAATATCATCTTCCTCATGTACAATATACTTTAATGGCCTTCCTCTTGGATCATATCTAACAACAAATGACCAATCCCTCTTACCTGGAACCTTTGAGTAAAAGACTTGTTCACATTGACTTGGAAAAACATAGCGGTCATTATTTTTTTCAAAAACTGTTGTTTTAATAATTGGAAATACGTTGGCATGTTGAATAACAATTCTTTCCTCATCATGTTCATGCATTCCTAACCTATACCAATTGACATCGAACAAAACTAATTTGAAGGAATTAAAGTCACACTCAATTATATCATTCAAAAACCCATAGTATCTATTTTCAGATTCTCGAGGATGTCTGTCACTCCTAGAGGAAACATTAGTGACCTGGAATACTGTAGATATCCCACTATCATAAGTTTTTCTGGTTTCATCCTACCATTTGATGTGAAATTTACGACCATTGCACCACATAGCCTTGTGGTGTTTCAACTGCAATATGTCAGACATGTAAAAGATGCATTGTCAATTATAAATAAACAAATTTATATAACTTGGAAACTATAATATGTAAAAAAACACACCTACAGGTACATTAATATAATATAAAATAATTGAATAAAATGGGTGAATTTGCTTGCCTTTCCATCTTTCAAACAATATGCTAAATCTATTTCCCTCTACGTAACATCAAAATCTCGATTACAACAAGATTCTCTAACCAATTAAGATATTTATTTCCATGATAACCTACCTCCATGATGTTCTTTACATCTATCAATCCATACCTTCATTCAGTGAATATTGTTTGCAATGTATAAATGTAGTGCATCCCAATATTGAGAAACTAACCGATCAAAAAATCACAATTCACCAATATTAAATATTAGTTATAACCATGGTAAATATTAATAAATGATGAAAGAATAAATATTAAATGAGTATGATCATATACACAAAAAAATGAAAAATTTATATTTATTAAAAATATCCATAATTTAATTACCTCTCACTTTCTTCATTGTACCTTTCCCCAACAACTGCTCCCTTTCAAATTTTTTGATGGAGTTCACATCCCAAATGCAATCCACTGCATGCTTAGCTTTCGTTTCTAATTTAGGAAGATACTGACAAATATACACCATGGATTCATATACTATGTATCCCTCCACCACAGAACCCTCGGGACATGCTCTTTGTCTAACCAAAGCCTTCAATGATTTCAAGTGCCTCCCCACCATCCACATTGATCTTGTGTGTACAGGTCCACACATTTCAATCTCCTCAACTTGGTGTATGAGGTAGTGTTCTTGTGCATTGAAAAATGGTGGAGGTATATACTTATTCATTTCACACATTAGCTGAGGAATTTCTCTCTTCCAATACTTTATATCATCTTCATGGATTTCTTTCAATGACAACCATCTACAGATCATGACGTAAGAAAATAACATGTTTCAACAAAACATATAAATACATATTACATTACAAGTAAAACACGTGTCATTAAGTACAATAAAAAATTGAATTTCTTTTTTGCATATATATTACAGCTACTTACCTCATGTATTTTCCAAGATCATATATAACTTGTTTGACTTTGTTGTCAAATTCGTTTGGGAGTGATAGAGGTGGAACATACTGTAACAATAAAAACCAATCGTTACTTGTTCAAAACTAGACAAAAAAATAAAAAATCTCAAAAAATGTATACGACCAATATATAAATATGAATACTAAAATGATTAATTACCTTAATGAAGGTATGTCAATCATGTGTTTTGACCCAACCAAATTCACCTTTCTTCGTTAAGATATTCTTTATGTTTGAACAAAAACCTATGGGAAATTTAATTTTTTGAATGACCTCTTTTACACCATTGCTTTGTTTCTCTGTTAATAACCATGGAAGGTTATTTTGGTCTCCATCATTATTTGATCGTATCACACTTTGCATTGCATGATTGGCTTCCCGAATGTCATTACAAATTTTGACAATCTTTTATTTATCCCTCCTGCCATCTATGATTCACCATAATGTTTCTATCACATTCTTCCTGATATGCATTGTATCAAATAAATGAACTATTTTTATGTCCTTATAGTAAGACAACCTCATGAATTGAGTGGGATAACATTTCATTCCTCGTGGAAGCCCATTATTACTACCTTCACGATGACGACATTGATGAAGCATAAAAAAAATCAAAACACTGTTTATCAAATGCAGTAAAATACAATGAATAATTAAAATAAAATTTCAAAACATGATTCCATTTACGATACATAAACAAAATACGTACCTCGAGGACTAATTCTGTCATATGCCAACTTCCATAGGCGAGGTTCCATTCTTTGTGGTTTTAGTTCAGTCTCTTGTTTCCCATTGAAAAGATCTTTTTCAATAGTACGATACTTATGGTTCTTAGAGAGGAAGTGTCTATACTCATCAAACACCTCCTTTCCTAAAATTTTTGACCGACGATATTTTATCTTAGGACCACAAACTGGACATGAAAGTTTACCCTTTGTTTGAAGACCTGCAANATGCATGATATATTCAATTAATTATATACTATTCAAGCATGTAATATGGAACGTTACATACCACAAAAATTTGTTAGTCCCGGGGCATCATGAATTGTCTATAAAAGTATTCCACGACATTGAAATCTCTTCTGCCCAATTGGTTTACAGATGTCATACATAGTGATTCCCTTCCATAACTTTAGTAGCTGGTTGATAAGAGGCTCGATATACACATTCATATCTTTAACTTGGTACTTACCTAATTATTTGAAAATACACGAAATTACTACCATGGTATGTATATATACGTAAATAAATAAATAAAAGAAGTTATGCAAAAAAAGAGAAAAATAAAAATTTTAAATTCAAAAAATTAATGTAAACAAATACCTAGAATAATCATTATCAACATTATGTGATCCCTCTCTATTGACATCCAAGGAGGAATGTTATTGTTGATAACAAAAATAGGCCACACTGAGTAAACAAACTGAATCTCTCCAAATGGATTAACACCGTCAGTTGCCAATGAAAGCCTAACATTACGAGGTTCATCTGTAAATTCTGTACATTTTGCAACAATCTCCTTAAATGCATAACCATCTACAGGAATTCGAAGAATTCCATATTCAATTCTATTTCTTTCATGGTAATCCATAAATGGTGCTATGCTTTGGCACCTGAACAATTGCTGCAAACATGGAATTATGGGAATATGTTGGAGAACCTTTCGAGGGACCATTTGTTTTACTTGATTAGTTCGATATCTACTGATAACACATACTAGACATTATATTTTCGACACATGTTGTCCATAATATATAATATGATCATTAGGACATGGATCTATACTTTGATACTCCATTCCAATGTCTTTCATAATGGCATGTAAATATTGATATGTGCGAGGTAAAATATTTGACAAGGGTAACAAAAATTCACCTAACAATCTAAAACATAAAAAATAAATAGTTAATGTAAAGAATATTAATTGTAAATATTGAATTTTTATTTTACACATTAATTAACACTAAAAAAAAATGGGGAAAAGTCAACCTTTATGTAGATGTGAAGAAACATATTACATACCTTAGGATCTGTGTCATACAAGTGTTCAATAAGTGATTCATAACTTTCAAGTTCACCAGCAACAATGTAGTGGAGAGAATATTTTCTCTTGACCCTTTATAAAGCCATTTATTTTCCTTTTCAATCAGAGGTTCATCATAAAAACCATCACTATTGTCCGCATGATCCTCATCTAGATGACCGAATAAGTCTTGGATCATTTGATTTGTCCCATCATCTTGAACTATGTTATTATTGTCATCTACTTCCATGGGATCATTAACTTGATCTTCATTATCTGCTTCAAGTTATTCATCTTGTACTACAACATCATTTATGCTACTACTTGGTGCTTTGTGCATCAAGTTAGGGGGCAAATCTAACTTTATAATTACAAACAATCATGAAAAATTAGTGCATGTATAAAACAATATAAAAGCTTGAGAATACAATAAATATTAAAACATATAATGAATGTATATATAGCTAATTACCATGGGACGATATACATTTTATCCCCCGTCCATGTGCCCATATTTTCTACAATGTTTTTTAGCTGTTGCTATTAAAACTCTTTTGGGAAATCTAGTACAACAATTTTTGTAAGGGAAATAACATTTACCATCACCATTTTCACCCTCTTTAATTATTTTCCCAGTTCTAATGTTTTATGACATTCTTCCCCATAGACATATACTGAAAAAAAAATACTTGTTTTTTGTTTGCCAAGAAGACCCGCTTAAACCCTTTTTGAAGTGTCGTTATTATAGAAAACCTATCACAACATCTGTAAAATGAAACATATAGATTTTATAACATCACAATTCTGATTATAGTTGACCAAGTCAAAGTTGACTTGGTCAAATGCTAGGTGACTGTTGGGAAGGGGAAAACCTAGTTTCCATAATGTCGCAATTGCGACGACTATTTTCAAAACGTCGCAAGAGAGACAGAAATCCAATGGTGTCGCAATAGAGTCATATTCGTTGCAATAATAACATGTGTTTGTATTGCATCGTACTTGAGATGTTATTAGGCAATATGGATAAAAAAATTTAAAATATCCTCTATTTTTCGACAGTATGGCCAATTTTGTCCATAACGTCACAAATAGAACATCGAATTTTTTCCAATATGTACTAATGTGAATCATTTATCGAACACTTGTATGACACAGATCCTAATGTATGTAATATGTTTTATCACATATACATAAAGGTTGATTTTTTTCTCTTTTTTTAGTGTTAGTTAATGTGTAAAATAATAATGCAATATTTATGATTAATATTCTTTACATTAACTAGTTATTTTTTATGTTGCAGATTGCTAGGTGAATTTTTGTTAGCATCGTCAAATATTTTACCTCGCACATATCGAGACTTACATGTCATTATTAAAGACATTGGAATGGAGTATCAAACTATAGATGCATGTCCTAATGATCATATTATATATTATGGACAACATGTTTCAAAAACAATGTCTGCAATGTCATATCAGTAGATGTTGAACCGATTAAGTAACAAAAAGGGTGCCTCAAAAGGTTCTTTTTCATATTCCCATAATTCCACGTTTGCAGTGATTGTTCAAGTGAGAAAACATAACACAATTTATGGATTACCATGAATGGAACAGAAGTGGATATGGTGTTCTTCGAATGCCTATAAATGGTTATGCATTTAGGGAAATTGAGGAAAAATGGGTTGAATTTAAAGATGAACCTCATAATGTTAGGATTTCATTCGCAGTTGACGGTGTTAATCCATTCAGAGAGATTAGGTCTATTTACTCAGTGTGGCCTATTTGTGTTATCAACAATAACATTCCTCCTTGGATGTCAATAAAGAGGGAGCACATAATGTTGACAATGATTGTTCCAGGTTTTTGTTTACATTATTTTTTTCGAATGTAACATTTTCATTTGTTTTGTTTTTCGCATAATATATTTTATTTATTTACTTACTTATAGATATATATCATGGTAGTAATTATGTGTAATTTAAAACAATTAGGTAAGTACCAAGTTAAAGATATGAATTAATATATCGAGCCTCTTATCGACGAGCTACTAAAGTTATGGGCCAACATCACTATGTATGACATCTGTAAACCAATTGGGGAGAAGAAATTTCAATTTCATGGAATACTTGTATGGACAATTCATGATGCCCCAGGAATAACACATTTTTGTGGTATGTAACATTTTGTTTCACTTTGATACTATAAGATTAGTTAAATATATTATGCATGTTTTTTAAATAATCCCATCGTATAATTGACATTAATCCATTTGTTGTAGGTCTTCAAACAAAGGGTAAATTTGCATGTCCAGTTTTTTGTCCTAAGATAAAGTATCATCATTCAAAAAATTTAGGAAATATGGTGTTTGATGAGTATAGGAACTTCCTCCCTAAGAACCATAGGTATAGTACTACTGAAAAAAATCTTTTCAATGGGAAAGAAGAGATTGGATTAAAACCACGAAGAATGACACCTCACCTATGTAGGTTGGCATATAACATAAATCGTTAAGGTACATAATTTCATAATGTGTCGTATATGTAATGTTTTGAATTTTTATTTTAATTATTGAATTTATTTTACCGTATTTGATAATTATTGTTGTGATTTCTTTTATGCTTCATCAAGGCCGTCGTCATGAAGGTATTAATAATGGGATTCCACGAGGAATGAAATGTTATCCCACTCAATTCATGAGGTTTTTCTACTATGAGGAGCTAAAAATATCGCATTTGTTTGATACAATGCATATCAGGAAGAATGTGACAAAAACGTTATGGAGAATCATAGATAGTAGGAGGGATAAAGAAAAAAATGTCAAAAATTGTACTGACATTCAAGAATCCAATCATGCAATGCAAAGTGTGATCCTATCAAATAGTGATGGAGACCGAAATAACCTTCCATGGTTATTAACAAGGAAACAAAGCAATGATGTAAAATAGGTCATTCAAAGAATTAAATTTCCCACAGGTTTTTCTTCAAACATAAATAATATCTTAATGAAGAAAGGTGAATTTGGTGGGGTAAAAACACATGATTGGTGTACGTTCATTTAGATAATAATTTTGGTATACATATTTATATATTGGTCATATACATCTTTTAAGATTTTTTTTTTCTACTTTGGAAACAAATAACGATTCATTTTATTGTTACAGTATGTTCTATCTCTATCTCTCCCAAACGACTTTGACAACAACGTCAAAACATTTATATATGAACTTGGAAAATACATGAGGTAAGTAGTTGTGATTTATATGCAAATTTTTTTTTCAATTTGTTGTTGTACTTAATGACATATGTTTTACTTGTAATGTAATATATATTATGTTTTGTTGAAACATGTTATTTTCTTGCGCCTGGATCTATACATGGTTTTCATTGAAACAAATCCATAAAGATGATATAAAGTGTTGAAAGAGATAAATTCCTCAGCTAATGTGTGAAATCAAAAAGTATATACCTCCAACATTTTTCAATGCACAAGAACACTACCTCATACACCAAGTTGATAAGATTGAAATGTGTGTACATGTACACACAAGGTCAATGTGGATGGTGGAGAGGTACTTGAAATAATTGAAGGATTTGTTCAGACAAACAACACGTCCTAAGGGTTTTGTGGTAGAGGGATATATGGTATATCAATCCATGGTGTATATTAGTCAATATCTTCCTAAATTACCAGCGCCAACTATGCATGCAGTGGATCGCATTTGGGATGTGAAATCCATCAAAAAATTGAAGGGGAGCACTTGTTGGGGAAAGGTAGAATGAAGAAAGTGAGAGGTAATTAAATTGTGAAGATTTATAATACATATAACTTTTCATTTTTTGTGTATATGATCATACTCATTTAATATATATTCTTTCATAAATTATTAATAGTTACCATGGTTATAACTAATATATAATATTGGTGAATTATGAATTTTGGATTCACTTGTTCAAGATTGGGATGCACTACATTTGTACATTGCAAACAATCTTGACTGGATGAAGGTATGGATTGAAAGATGTAAACAAAAAAATAGCAGTAGGTTATCATGTAAACAACTATATGAATTGGTTAGAGAAGCTCATCATAATGGAGATGTCAATGTTACACATAGGGAAATTGATTTAGCATATGGTTTGAAAGATGGGCAGGCAAGAAAATTCACCCATTTTATTAAGTTATTTTATATTATATTAATGTTATTGTGGGTGCATTTTTTTTTTTATAATTTCCAAGTTATAGAAATATGTTTATTAATTGGCAATGCATCTTTTACATGTATAGCATATTGCAATTGAAACACCACAAAGCTATGTAGTGCAATGGTTGTAAATTTCGCATCAAACAGTTGGATGAAACCAGGAAAACTTCTGATAGTGGGATAACTATTGTATTCCATGTCACTAATGTTTCCTCTAGGAGTGGCAGACATCCCCAAGAATGTGAAAATAGATATTATGGGTATTTGGATGATATACTTGAGTGTGACTTTAATTCCTTCAAATTAGTTCTATTCGACGTAAAATGGTATAGGTTACGAATGCATGAATGTGATGAAGAAAGAAATTTTCTTCATCATTCCAAAGGATTTCCAATGATTAAAACAATGATGTTTTAAAGAGGACATGATCGCTATGTTTTTCCAAGCCAATGTGATAAGGTCTTTTACTCAAAGGTTCCAAGTGAGAAGGATTGGTAAATGTTTGTTATATATGATCTAAGAGGAAGGCCAGTAAACTATATTATAGAGGAAGAAGATGTTATTGAAGAATAAAATAATGCGCCAGAGACAGAGCAGGAAGATGGGTCAAGAGACAAAGAAGACAAAGAAGATGAACCAGGAGACAATGTAGTTCTTGATGATGATGTCGATGAATACATGCTTGAAAATGACATTGATGACGATGATGGTATCGCCAATCCTTTCAACACCATTTATGAACTAGATGATGATACATATGTTGATTTGGATGAAGAAGAAGATACAAAAGAAGGATGATACAGATGTTGAGTTGGATGAGGTATGTAACTATATATTTTAATTTGTATGAAATATTATCTTTAAATAATTTACTTATGTGGGTCAATTACATGTTTTTAAGTTTTATGCCATTTTTTATATCCTATGTTACATGTTGTTTATTATGTCAAACCTGAAAATAGTGGTCATAGCGTACGTGCTAAACTAAAATTATCATTTACAAACACATAGTTTCATTTACCTTAA
The DNA here is from genome assembly GCA_010110895.2 of Picea sitchensis. NCBI lineage: Eukaryota > Viridiplantae > Streptophyta > Pinopsida > Pinales > Pinaceae > Picea > Picea sitchensis. The sequence goes on from SNQJ01S0142338.1 coordinate 13,119, forward strand.
TTAACTTTTGTTTTGGTAGTTTCTATGCATGATTACTATGTTTCTTTCGATTATTTTCTATTTTATAGAATGTGTATTGGGGAATTGAGAGTGACGTGAGGGGGAGGGGAGGGGACATATGAGCTTCCACCTTCACGTGGTTGGCCTTTTTCAGTAGAGAATAAATTATTGTTGTCACATTCATCTTTATACCATCATCGTAAATGTCATCATTGTTGTCACAATATTGCAACAACGAAGTTTTGATGAACATGTTCATCGTTTCTATAGCATCTTCGTCGAAACTGTTTGAAAACATGGGACCTTGGGCCATGAGTTTGGTGGAAATAAGAAGGTGTTAGATGAAATTTCATATTTAAATAATGATTTTGTACTAATATTATTTATGGAGAAAAAAAAATACTTACATGAGAGAGAAAAAACAAATACAATAAATAATTGATGAAGATTGTGCAATTTATCAAGTACTTGTTTATCGACGTTATTGCATTCCCTTGTAGTACTAGATGCAGGAATGTGCATCTCGAACAAAGTTTAAAAGAAACAGCTAAAAGACATTGTATTAGGACTAGACATGGGAAACAATGACATGTGAATGTGGCCAACGTTGAAATTCACTAAAGGGGAAGGTTGTCTCCCTTGTGGCTAGTGCTCAATGTGCCTCTACCTTAAAGGATCCTCCTCTCATGGGAAGGTCACCCCCTTTAAGAATATCTTTCTCTTAGGTAAACCCCCAACTTGGTCATCCTTTTACATTAAGAAGGTTTCCTCCATGTGGCTTATGGCTAAAGAAAAAATACCTCAAAGTTTGGATCTCCAAATCTTATGGATATTTTTTAAAGGATATAATGTATGATTGACCCATGTGATAATTTTTTTCATTATATAATTTCTAATTTCAGAAATGACACTATGGTAGATCATGCCAAAGGACCCTAGTTCATTGACGACGTGGGACTCTTTATAATTCCATGTACTCACATGTGCGCACCTTGTGACCTTTGTTCCCAATAACCACATCATCCTCATTGACCTTTTTCTTACCTTTCTCTTCTATAGATGTTGAGTTGGATGAAGAAGAAGATCAATGATATCGAAATTTTGAAATGTACTAGGTATGTATTTATATGTTTTCTGTTGATAATTTGTTCTCTTTCATTTAACTTAAATTTTTGTTTTCTTAGTTTCTACGCTTTATTCTTACTATGTTGATTTCAAATATATTATAGTAGATAAATTGGGTATTGGGGAATCGAGAGTGATGCGACCATGGAGGGGGGAGGGTCCATATGAGCTTCCATCTTCACGTGGTTGGCCTGGTTCAATAGAGAATATAATATTCTTGAAACCAAGAGAAGCTCATTTAGGTTTATACCATCATCTCCAATTTTAAATTTCGTTTGTCTAACAATTTTCAAGGTTGTCCATTTACCAATTAGTGGAAATTATGCTTTAATTTGACCCCACACAGAGTGATCTATGAATGGGGCCAACATTGAAATTTTTTAGTTTGTGCTTGTATGCACTAAAATTTGACATGGTTATAGTAGATGCATGCTTTTCCTGTATGGGAGGGTTTCAATACTCAAATACAAATCACACAAATAATTCGACAATCAAATGAAAAAATTATAACATAAATGTGAATGAGATGAAATTATCCATCAACATATTTTTCATCATCGTTATCATCGTATTGTGGCGAGATTTCAATGAACATGTTTGTCATTCCTATAGCATCTTCATCGGAAATTTCTAGAAACAATGACCAGTGAAAGGGGCCAACATTTTTTTTTTTCAAACTATGCTTTTCCAAGTCATGGACATGGTATGAGGAGGAACTATAAATGTCTTAAGGCATATGATATGCTTTTAGGACTCCCAAACCATGCATAGGGTCTAAAACCACCACATAGTCCCTATAAATGAAATATTTGGCCTATGTGTCATATTGGCACCATTACAAGGTTTTATGAACTATTATAGGTTTGAGTAGGTATGCATCCATGCTAACTATTATAGCTATTTGCTTGAGTACACATGCATCTATTTTAACTAACATAATTGTTTCTCTTTCTTTTGTGATTGTGTCACTGTGGAGAATAGGTCATCAACAAAGGTTTTTAAATATATGATTCAATTTTCCTTGTTAGAGTGAACATGGAGAAAGTAATAGGTTTGTCTTATCACTAGCTAATTGAAGTGAAATCCAACAAAGGGAAGTCTATCAAACCAAATAGAAAAATAAGAAATCTTTAAATCCAAACATGGGACGATTTTTCCCATGTTACCAAAGAAGAGGACACATGGAATATCCCCTCAATGCAGAAGCACCAAGTAAAAGGGGTAATATTATCAGGAAAATTTATAATATTGAATATGATGGTAGAAGTTATGGGAGTTTTTTTTCATGGCACTACTAGGGTTTTGCTTCCCTGAGCCGCTTTTATAGGATTGAGTGTCCTAGCCACAATAATTGGCCATTGTTTTAGTTATTGTTAGATATGAAAATATTTACTACTTGATTAGTCCAAAAATCCCCATTTTGGCTTGCACAAGGAGAGATATTGGGGGGAATGACCTCCCTATTTCTTGGTTAGACTACCTTGATGAAATAGAAAGAGAGATTACATGGGTACATCAAAAGAGAGCTATCAATATTTGAGGTAAATAAATTTGATGATGCATGAAATAATGTATTATTTATTGAGGATAGAGATAATAAACCAACACATAATGGAGAAATGGGAAAAACAAATGAAGTTACTCAAAAATAAAAATAAAAGACATAAGGAAAAAAAATTCCAACACTTCACAATCCAAAAACAATAACAATAAGAATCATTGAAATCCTTGTGGTAGTAATGGTCACATCAAAGAAAATTGTTGGAAGTTGTCACATAAAAAACAACACCCTTGTAATAAGAAGAAACAGTAGAAAATAAAATCGTAGCTATAATAAAGGGTCTTCAAGGATGCTACTGCTACACTCTTACAGTCTACATTATTTTTCCATGTACCTACACTAAAATCAACAAATAAATCATAGGGTTTGAGTAACCCCTTCAACATCTTGTTTTATTCTACATCTTTAGTATTAATCACATTTATAAGAGTTAGGGATTAAAAGTTGTATTGTTTAGCATTTGTAATTTCTAACTATTAGAAGTTAAAAGGTTATGGTATTATGGTTAAGGGTTATATGGGTTAGGGAATATAGTGGTTAAGAACTAGGGATTATAAGTACTAGGTGTTATAAAGGTGAAGTGTTTTAAAGGAGAGAAATGTTAAATGAATAAGAGGCAGCAATTACGATTCATATGAGTTAAGGGTAATATGGTTTATATGTAATAGTTATTAGGGATTATAGGGTTAAGAATGAGGGGTTATAGTGCTTAGAGTTTATAAGGGTTGGGTGTTAAGGGTTATGCAATGTTTATGGCATATTATGCAAGTGTCAAGGTTTATAGGTTATTTAATGTTCGCGTATTTTTTAGTGGCAAATTTTCACTAATTGACTATGTTGTGTCTTTTTATTTAAATATATATTAACTAATTGGTCATTTTCCCTTTAAATATTTGATTTATAAAAGGGGTTAAGAGTTATCGATATTATAAGGGATGGGGTATATTATGAGAGGATATATGGATAAGGATTTAAATTGTATACACATTATAAGGATTCACATTTATAATCCTTCAAGGTTATAGTGGTTAATGATTAGGTTCTTGAAGTTAGGGTCTATAAGTATGTAAAGAACCAATCTGGTTCTTACAACGGACATCCATCATAAATGGAATGAATAACTATAATCCATACTGGAAAATAAATATATTGAATAAGACTATATATAATGAGATAAAATAGATAATATACGATGAATAGATGTACAATGAGAGTGTCAAATATATAGAGAACCTAAAGGCACATATGGTGACCATCGATGAAAGGATGTGTCCCTTATACAATTAATAACTATTTATTATTATTATTATTATTATTATTTATGATTATTATCACTTAATATTTGTATATTTTGTATGTTACATTGTCTTCTCCTTAAAAATGTTTTGTCCTCAAAGCATGATTAGAGAAGGACCTATCTCTTGTTCTAAATCGAACTGACTTCTCATGATATTTTGTTTTGTAATTGTGATACTTGAATAAACAAAATGATATAATATTTGAATTCCTGAAGTAATATGTTGCATATTTTTGGAAGTGATCCATCCCAAATATACTTTCAATGGAATTGTTTGATGATTGATTGTTTGGATAGGATTTCTTATTTTAGGCTTCCATAGAAGTTGTCGATTTTGTCTTCGTTCTTTTTCAATGTTGTAGTTTAGTTGTTGGTAAGAATAATATTGTTTAAATTCCTCTTGACCTTGTTGTTGGTCGTAACGACTCTTGTGATTTGGATGACGATAAGGCACCCAAATCTCTTCTGAATATTGTTTATTGGATCTTTTTTCAACTTTTGTTGTTTCTGGTAATTCAATTGGATCAGTGTTTGTTTCTTTCTCTAAGGTTTGGATTTTTTGAACTAGAAGCTTCTCTATTTCAATTGATTTATTCATTGTTTCTTTTTTATATAACTCTTCTTGTAAAGACTTCTTATCCTGCTTTAGCTTTCTAATTTGGGTAAGTAATTATTGATTATGTTGCCTTAAACGTAAAAGTTCTTCCTTATTTTTTGACTTGTCGTGTTCATTTTTTGATTCCAAATTTTCTATTATTTCGTTCTTTAAACTTTTAATTTGTGAAATCAATTGTTGATTAATGATTATTAGGCGAGACATTTATTCATCTTTGTAACGACCCTAGTTGGATAAATGTTTAAGAAATTATAAAGTAAAACTAATTAGGGGATTAATTGTGTTAACAAGGTATTAATTAAACAAAGATGATTTAATGATATTAATTAAGTGAGTTATTAATTAATTAAAGGATA
>SNQJ01S0142339.1:0-17216 GCA_010110895.2 Picea sitchensis
GTGGCTTTGGGCGCTGATTTGTGCTTCAAGAGAAAGTAGAGTTGAGGTGTGAAAGAAGGGCTTGGTCAAGGAGGAGGAGCAAAGAATTCCCAGGAAGAGGAGTATGCAATAGGATACAAGCTCCCCTAGACCCAAACATCAACTTTATTTGTAGGAGCTTCTGGCTTTTAAGACATTCAAATATATTTGTTGTGGAGCATAAGTAGGACTCATAATTGTATTTGTCAGTGCATGGGATTTACAAACTAAATTCTTGAATTCATTTGTTGCAAAATATGAGGTCTTGCAAAACTATTTGAGGATATGGCTTCTAAATCCTGTCATTGAAGAAAGAAATTTAGTTAAGGCTGCAACTAACTTTCCTGTAGAAGCGGATAGTGATTTTGCGATCTTCTTCAGCAACTTAAACTTAAAGAATAAATTTAGGGTGACCTTTCTCTTGGTAAGCCATCCACCTACTGTTAATGACCTTGATTTTTAAAGAAATCTAATGTTTTAGTGCAAAAATAGAATTTTAGTCATTTTAAGTTTGGACTTTCCATCTTTTGTTTCTAAATGGTTTTCTTTCTCTATTGCTTTTGGTGGATGCCTTTTGATTTGGAATGCCAGTATCACAAAGTAGTGGACTTTATAGCATGTGTGCTATTTCTGATTTTGAGGGAGAATACGCCAAGGATTGATGGTTTCCATGCATTGTCTCGTACTATCAGTCGCCTCTGTCTTCAATTGGGAAAAATGTCATGTACTATCAATCACTAGCTTATTGCTCAATTAACACTGCTAAATGACAGATCCTTGTAGATTCTTTGTAGGAAACGAGTTGCATGGCCTCATGATTGGCTTCATTTTTCCAAGCCAAGTTAAGATTGGGGAGTGAGATGACATCAATGGCCATGGGCGAAGAAAGAACAGGAGCTGAGGCGAATACGCATACGGTAGCATCATTATTGGTTTCATTTTGTTACTGGACGTGTTAGGAGATAAGATTACATTGTTGTGTTATCGTTGCGCTAGAAGTAACAAATAGGTACCTTTAAACTATGCTAGACTGATAGGCATGCAAAACAATAGACTCAAGTTTCAATAGCACTAAGTTTTCGGTTCTCCAATTGTCCACATAGAAGATAACAGTGTATTTAGAATTAATAAATCTATTTATTTCTTTAATAACCATAATATTAGAGTAGTAACAAAATAAAACAAAGAAGGGACCATGATCTATACATAACGCGTGCATTGTTATAGATTTATTATTATATTTTTTTCACTATAATTGTTGGCATTATAAATATATATGACTTAATTGTAGTTAAGTCACATGGAAAGGTAATTATGGGTTGTTCATAATTAATTTTTCTAGCTAATTAGATGAGTCATTACATTATTTGCTATACAATATTACCAGGTGTAAGGCATCTACTTCCTTTACATTTTCAATATGTATATTATTTATATTTATATTTGTGTTAAAAAATTTATGTTCTTGGCTTGCAGGTTAGGTGGAAGCAGGTTGGAGTTGGAGCTTGGCCCTCGGGCCTAGATTTACAAATTTTAGAGAGTTTCAAGGTTGTTTACAGGACACATAGCTTAGCAGCTTTTAAATACAGAGTCAGAGGATGGGTGGGTAGGTGGGTAGGCCACGGTCAGGGATTTTTTAAACCCGGGGCTCATTATTACCATGTGGGTTCTTTCTAGCAGATACTAGTATTTGTTAAATAATTAAATATAACATTTCTATTATAATTTGTTATTGAGAATATCATCGGTAAAATAACAGTTTATAGTTTATGACTCAGAAAAATTCCCTTTGGGCAACATGATATAAATGATATATTGAATAAGATGCAAAGCATAAACAACATATTGAAACATCACTCTGATCATAGACATACCATATGTGAAAAGAAAAAGTACACATCCAGTGATTTGTTTCCCAACTTTAATGTCGAAGCCCAAATAAAAGCGTGTCCAAATTGCCCAAAATGGGTTTCCTCCCACATACATTTAGGAGGCTGACATGTCTGGCTCACAGCTCCGAGGAGTTAGGTGAGTTCACGGCCCCAAGCAAAACCCCGAGAAACCCAGTGCCCCCTACAATGGTTCACAAAACTCAAAACCAAACTCCTCAAAACCATAAAATATCCAATCTGAGACCTCCACTCCCCGATAGTGTCCTCCCCATTCCTGGGCTCCCTCATAATCCTCTCATTGGGACTCTTCCCATTCATATCTCCCCCCATTCCTTTGAATACCTTTATCCATTAATTACCTTATCCTCCCCTTTATTACCTTATCCCATTCCTTTATTACCTTATCGGATTCAACTATTACCTTATCCTTCCATCCCATGCTTCATTTCCTAAATAAGTAAAGTCTTATGAAAAATGAATTTTAAATTTATTAAGCTCTTAATTCATTACCCTAACCTTTAATAGAAGTTAATTAATTAATCAATAGATATAAACAATTAATTAATAAATAAATAATTAATTTATATTATTAATAAATAATCATTGTTTAACTAAAATATATTAGGACAGAATAGTTAATTATTTAATTAACTATTATTGATAAACCCTATGAAACTATTTAACTAGGGTTATTACAGTGTGATCCCCATGTCACATCCTCGGATCCCCTATATTCTCTCATTTTCCATTGCGATGAAGACATCTTGGAAGAAATCACTACCCCCAATTTCCCATGGAAATTGGCTCCATCACAGAGCATTTTCTCTCTCATAGGAAGCCTTAGACCCTCTTATCCAAACTTTCGTATGTGCAATAAAAGATAAGTATTTTTACCCCATTATTCCTTCGGGGCATATAGGCTGGTTCAACAACCTATCCCACCCTAGACTCTTTGAGGAAGGAAAGATGGCCAATATCTCCCCCACTTTCAAAATCAAAATTTCGATCAAACCGAGAATCATAGAAGAAAACACCATTTGCACTGCATGCTCCCCCGAGGAACTCACAGCAGAAAGCTCTCTTCGGGGAATATTGAGATATTTTTGGTCGCTATAAGGATATTCTGACCTTGATCCTTCTATGGTCGAACATCACATCGACACATAGCCAGATGTAAGCTTGATCGTAAAAATAGCCCACTTCACCCATCCAAGATAGAATATCCAAGGCTGAAATTGACAAGTTACATGCTGTTGGGTTCATCTACCCCCATTGTGTGTATACCTCATGGGTTTCCAACCCGTTCCCGTTAACAAAAATAGAGACGTATTAGGTATGCACTTGCCGAGATTTTGCAATCAATATGCTTGTCCCAGACAACTTCCCCAACCCCTTTCATCGACCAAATTGTCGATGATTGTTGAAACCACAAGGCCTTGTCCTTCATGGATGGGTTCTACGACTACAATCCGTCAAATCCACCTAGTTGATTAGTATAAAACCACTTTTACTACCCCATGGGGTACTTTTTTCTTATCATTTCATGCCTTTTGGACTAAAAATCACAGGTGCTACATTTCAATGAGCCATGACTTATGTTTTCCATGATCTTTCTTGCATCATCCTCACTTACTTGGACAACCTCACAACTCAATCCAAAGTAGACTCCAACATTTAGGCGACTTACGCGTAGATTAACAGCGATGTCGCTAGTACAATGTCGCTTGAACCCTCTCAAGTGTGTATTTTGCATCGTTGTAGGATGCCTCCTTGGGTTCATTGTCTCCCAACATGGCATCCAACAGGTCCAAGATATCATCGAAATTCCACCACCTAGGAATTTGCACCAAACTGCAGAGCTTACAAGGAAGCGCCAAATTTTACCTCCCACTTTGTCCCAGTTAATCCCACTTTCGCATGGTTTCCTTCGGTTATTGCATAATGATATCCCATTTCGATGGGATGAACATGTACAAACCTCTTTTCATGATTTAAAAGAGGCCCTATCAACACCCTTTGATTAGTCCTCGGTATGATCACGGCATCCTCTACTTGTTTCCTCGGTTATTAGCCGATGGCGGGGAGTCTTGTCCAGCTAGGGGATGATGGGAGAGAATGTGTCATTTACTACATCAGTAAAATATTTCAGGACCACCCCTAAAAAATAATCATGAGGAGAAACAGTAGCCCTTCGCTTGATTCGAAGCTGCGTCCCTATATCCTTCTTAAGCACTACCAAAGTCGTAGCAGTTATAACTTAATGTAGTACTTTCTTAGTCAATGATATATTAATGGAAAAGTTTCCTAATGGATCGTCATCCTTTAGGAATATGACCTAGAATTCTCAGCACCTCCCAAAATCAAGAAAACACTTATTCTCTCTGAAATCCTTACGATGTTTCTCTTAGACACTAAAGGCTCACATGTTAATATTGATTTTCCTAACGAACACCTCTTCTTCATCCCCTCGGATGACCCCTAGTATGGAGACCTTCTTGTCTACCTTCGGACATACATAAATTTGGGTCTCATCTCTCTCAAAATGAGCATGGTGCATTCACCATTATAGGCCCTCGGTACCTCCTCGCTTCGGTGGCGTCTTATGTGACGTAGGGTGGAGCACTATCCTTCGTCGATGTCGACCATCAATGAATCAAAAAATTCTTGAGCGATTTCCTGCGTCCTTTGGTCACCTCTCAGGTATGTCCATCGTCCAAAAAATAATTCAATAAGGATACTTCTAGCCCACATTGTTTCCTGACTGCATCGGGGCTATCAGCAATGCGACAAATTCTATCTATGCAAACAAGCATGAGTGCCACCAACTCTTTCTACATCCAATCATCACCTCCAACCCACATGCAAATGGGGCATAGACTTCCTGAATTTCAACCCTCCATCTAGAAATAGACACAAGTGCGATCATCACGATGGAAATGGTACTTCTCCAAATGGGCCAAAGCCATGCCTACCTTAAAAAATACTGCTGACACAACAACACATTTTTTTCTTCAACCACGTCATTACCCATTTCAAAATTCCACTACAATTACTATCTGATCACAGTAAGCACTTTGAGAATGAGATGTTCACAAAACTCTCCTCAAATATAGGATTATTCCATGAATTTTCCTCCCCATACCACCCTCAATCCAACAGACAGGTAAAGGCAATCAACAAGGTCCTCAAAACCAAGTTACAGCGCACGGTTAATAAACATAAAACTAACTGGCATCACATGTTGTTTTCAACATTACGGGCTTATCGCACAACAATCAAAATTTCCATTGGTTCTACACCATTTCATATTGTCCATGGGATGAAGCACCCTCCCCATGGTGAAAATTCCCACATTCGCACCACCATGAGCTATTGCACGACCTTGCTCAATGGGCAACACTTTCGACCTTAGATTGGATTTGGATGAAGATCATTGGTCTTCATTACAAAACAACGAGGAGCGGCTAAAAATGGTTCAAATCCACCTTTGACCACCATGTCAACCTTCGTTCATTTAGCGAAGGAGATCTCATCCTAACCCTATGATATTTTCCACGATACTCTTGGTCATGGGAAATTCAAATCATTATGGCATGGAGCCTACATTGTCCAACACTTGCCTCACTAAAGGTGCATACATATTGTGTTAGAACAAGCAGGACCCTTGAGCAATAAAATAAAACAAATGGGAAAAAACACGAGATACACAATACAAGAGATACCTGCAGTTTACATTGGTTCACCCGGTGTGGGCTTCGTCCACAGTATCGAGGTCCTTCCTTTATTATTATCTAGCAAATGGAAGGGATACAACCACAACAAGGCGGTTGTAACTTCCTCTTCTTTCTCTCCACACGGTGATCTCCTCTCCCGAATACAATTTTCGCCATAATGCATAGCCACAATACATTTCCCTCATAGGTTTCCTTCTAGGGAAAAACCTAACATAATTTCTCTGGATTAGATCCGTGACCTTATAATGACAGTCCATATTTACAATGAAATTAAAATATACATTTACAAGGCAATTTTTTTTTTCCTTTGGGGCTTAACCCTGGAAACCCCATTTGGGGGATAATACCCAAACCCACAGAAGGGGTACCCCCTCGCACTCCACATGGAAGAGTGTACATACTTATGGGTGTAAAGTCTTCATGAGGGGTATAAACATAATAAATCAAGGACATTTGAATTAGGAACATAATCGAGGCTCCACAACCAATAATATCCCACTTGGAGGCCCGATCTCAACAACTCCTTGTTGTTGTATATGGAATACGAACCTTCTTGGACTTATTTCTCATCTTCATCTTCATTCTTGAAGACTCCAAATTTGAAACTAAAGGTCGGTTTCTCCCTGGTTACCCCTTTTGTTAACATGTCTGTAGGATTACGGCTAGTGTGTATCTTTTCCAACTTCAAATGCCATCTTCCAGGTGGATGCGTGTAAGTGGTACCTCAATTATTATGCTTAGTCTTTGAATGGAAGGCTGAGTTCTTTGCAAGATAGTTGCACTCTCTCACTATAGTACAACCTGCTATTCTCTACTTCTTTCCCAATTCCTCCATAAACCTTTGTAACCAAATCATCTCTTTACTAGCCTCTGTAAAAGCAACATACTCTGTTTGTTGAAAATGAAACAACTAGCACATTTTTGAAATCCAACTTCTTTGTTGTTGCACCTATAGTGAAAACATACCTTATGGTGCTCCTCTTGTTGTCTTTATCACTGCCATATCTGAATCAACATATCCTATAGAAAATTGCTTGAACCTCCAAAACATAACTCATAAGTAGCAGTACCTCTCAAATGCACGAGGATCCACTTCTGCCCCTCCCAGTTTCTTTACCTTTATTGTTCATATACCTACTCACCTCCCCTTTGCATGTGCAATATCTGGTCTATGCAAACCATTGCATACATCAAGCCTATTTGTTGATGAATAAGGGACCACGGACATGTATTCTATCTCCTCCTTGTGTCTTGGGACACATTTCCTTAGTTAATTTAAAATGGCTAGCCAAAGGTGTACTAAGCTTGGTTTTGCATTTTGCATTCTATACCTCTCCAACAACTTCTCTATGTACCCTAGACAATGAATGTCAGTTTGCGATTTTTTTGTCTCTTGTTATTCTCATGCAAGTTTTCTTTGCAACACCCAAATCCTTCATCACAAAATGAATTGGCTAATAATTTCTTCTTGGGCATATTTATATCCTGCATATTAGACCGCAACAAGCATGTCATCTACGCTAATGCTTAAAGATAATATAGCTTCCATTTTCCTAGCCTTTTAAAATAAACCTGATCGGAATGACATCTACTATGCTTTGTTTTATCATAAACTTTTGTCAGAGCTTCAAATACTACTTCCTTGGATGTTTCTTTAGGCCATACAAGCTCTTCTTCAACACATACCAAATTATCCTTCCCTTTGACCTCATACCCACAGCCAAGCTGCTGCATATAAATCCTCTTCCTCCAAATCCCCATGGAGAAAAGTTGTTTTTTACATCTAATTGTTCAAGATGCAAATATTCTACTTCCACAAGACTTAAAATAATAGTCCTAATTGAAATAATTTTAACAACGGGAGAAAATATTTCGTAAAATCTATACCTTTCTTTTATTGCAAACCCTTTACAACAAGTCTAGCCTTGTATTGCTTTTCTCCTCAATCTTCTTCCTTCAACTTGTAAACCCATTTGATACGCAATGCTCTTTTCCTTGGAGATTGGGCCAAGTCCCAAGTCTAGTTATTTTCCAAAGCTCCATTTCCTCTTTCATGCCTTGCTCCCACTTCTTTTTGGTGTCTGCACATTTGCCTCTTCATAACATTACGGTTCACGAGAATCAATCAACAATAAATATTACAATGAAGGAGAGTATCATTTAGGAGGTATACTTAACTTGGTAGATCTTCTAACAACACTTGCCCATGTCTTTGAGGTACCCTCGCTTTTGTTGTTTAACATTTTGATTTTCAAGTTCCTTTGGAATTTATTTTCCGATTGATAATCAAGCACTATGTATTCTTGTTTCTCTTCTTCTTTGTTTCTTTCCCTACAAGCGATCTTTGTACATGACCTTCTCCTTTAATATAATCTCTTCTCCTAATGATATTGTTATTTTCATAATCCCATAATTGATAACCAAAATCATTAACACACATTATCCAATAAAGGTACACTTCTTGGATTTAGACTCAAGCTTTGTTCTATTTTCTTTATCAATATGGACAAATGCTTCACAATCGAAATTTTCAAAAGAATAGTTTACCTTTTTCTGTCCATTCCTCCTATGGAATTCTACCATCTAAAAGGTTGAAGGTCCTCTGTTTATTAAGTAAACAACGATATATACAACATGCACCCCAAAACTTTAAAGGGGAAAATTGTACATAATCTCATACTCCTTGCAGCTCCATGATTGTCTGTTCATCCTTTCTTACACACCATTTTTCTTGTGGTGTTCTTGGAATTGTCTTCTCTCTCACGAATCCCATGGTATGAACAGTGATAATCAAACTCCTTGCTACAAAAATCACCTCCATCTGATTTGAGACACTTCAAACTTTCACAGCCATTCTCAACTAAGCTTTCCATTTCTTAAAAGTATCAAACATCATATTTTTGTCGAGATCTGATAAACCCAAGTTTTCTAGTTGCATCATAAATAAAGTAACATAATGAGAACCACCAAGAGATGATACGTGAGATGGTCCCCATACATATGTATGCACAGATCAACCTTTCATTCTTCTTTTTCTTTTTTCGGCTCAGAAATCTGTCTCTCTTTTTGTTTTCCATAGCACAATGCTCCACGAAGTCCAAATCAATTTGTTGTTTAAGATTTGGCAACAAATTTATTTGTGAAGTATCGCATACCCTTCTCACTCATGTGTCCCAACCTATGATTCCTGGTGTTGTATCCACTCTTGCTATAGAAACTAAATCAATATAAAATTCAACATTACGATTACATAAATACAATGTACCTACCTTCTACACTTTTTACTATCACCAATGATCCTTTGATGACCTTCCACGTCTTATCTATAAATATGGGTACAAAACCTTCACTTGCCAAGCCTTTTTGTTGAAATTATATTTTCCTTAAATCACGGAACATGTCTTACCTCTTTCAACAAACCATTGGTTTCCATTGTGTTGCTTTATTTTACCTTTCCCATTCCAACAATTTTGCATGGTGCATCATCACCCAAATGAACCTACCCAAAATAACCTTGAACTATGAAATCTAGAAAATGTTTCCTGAGTTGTGGCATGGGAAATGAAGCCCCTGAATCTACTACCAAGACTTCCGAGTATTAAGCTATAGAAGAATCAAAGCATCTTGTAACACATCACTTGTTACTACATTTGCTTCATGATTTCTCTCTGTTGTCCATCTCTTTGTTTCTTTAGAGCTGCAATATTTCTTGATGTCCTTTCTTCCCACAATTCCAACACTCTATCTTTCAAGTATGGATTTGGATCTACCCTTCCTAGAGGTGCGTTATTGGTTCACAGGCCTTTCCTCTATCCTTTTGTCTTCCCATGTTTCTCCATGTTCAGCACATTACCTAATGTCTCACACGCATGTGCTTTTTCCATCGCATTTCCTCACTAAGGATAACACCAACCACATCATCAAATTTTAAAGTATTTGAACCGGAGACAAAGTTACTTCTGACCATGATAAAGTCATTCTAGGTTTCTAGCAATGAGCACAAGATTAGAGAGCCCTTGCCTCATAATCAAGGTCCACGTTTACGGAGACTTAGTTGATTAGTAAGCGTATTAAATTCAATTAAATGAGCTACCCATAGACCCACCTTTGACATCTTCATATTAAATAATCTCTTCATTAGAAATACCTTATTAGACAGGGTTTCATACATTTTGATAGCGTCCATCATATCCTTCGTTGTCTTTTCTTTCTAAATATTGAAAGCCACTTAGATCTTTGCCAAGATCAGTAGCTGTATCCTTCCTAGAGACTTTCTATCAAGAATGTCCCATTCTTCATCCCTCATGGCCATCGACTTCTTTTGCTCTCCACCCAATGGTAGGAATAGATCAACCCGATATAAATAATCTTCCATCGCATCTTCCATAGCGGTAGTTTTGGTAGTTAGATTTCTCGACCCTAAACTTTCCATCTTGGGCATTGCTCCCCGCCGAACGGGGAACCCTCTTTTCTGTGAGTTACCTTTCTCTTTGGTACTAGTTGTTATAAAAATGGGACCATGGAACAATAAAATAAAACAAATGCGAGCAAAACCTGAGAGATACAATACAAGAGGGAGACCGCAATTCGTGGTTCTCCGGTGTGAGCTATGTCCACGGAAATTTCCGAGTCCTTCCTTTATTATTATCCGACAAATGAAGGGATACAACCTACAACAAAACCATTTAACTTCCTCTTCTTTCTCTCACGGTCTCCTCTCGCAGAATACAATACTAAGCCATAATGCATAGTCACAACACATTTCCTCATAATAGAGGGTTCCTTATAGGGAAAAAACCTAACACAATTTCTACTGGTTAAATCTGCGACATTATAATGAATGGTCTAGATTTACAATGAAATTAATAAACATTTACAAGGCAATTTTCCTTAGGGGCTTCACCTCCAGACCCCAATTTGGGGATAGGCCGGACCCTTGGTACCCCCCTCTTACCTCCCAATGGAGATAGTGTACACACACATACTTATGGGTTGTAAAGTCCACCAGAGAAATTGTCAGGTCCTTCCTTTATTATTATCCAGCAAATGAAGGGATACAACCTACAACAAAACCCGTTGTAGCTTCCTCTTCTTTCTCTCACAGTCTCCTCTCTCAGAATACAATACTCGCCATAATGCATAGTCACAACACATTTCACTCATAATAGAGGGTTTCCTTATAGGGAAAAAAAACCTAACACAATTTCTACCGTTAGATCTGCGACATTATAATGAATGGTCTAGATTTACAATGAAATTACAATAAACATTTACAAGGCAATTTTTCCTTCCGGGGCTTCACCCTCGAACCCCCCAGCTGGGGGGATAGGCCCCCCGGACCCCGCAGAGGGGGTACCCCCCCTCTGCACTCCCCCGCGTGGAATGGTGTACATACTTATGGGGTGTAAAGTCTTCATGGGGTATAAACACGACTGAAAGAAAGGACCTATGAACCATGAACATAATCAGGCTCCACAACCAACATATTGGCCTCTCCAGAAGGCTATCCTCTCAAAGAACCCATAAATGGGTTGTACTTAAATAATTTTTATGCCTGAGCATAGCCATTCTACACTAGGCTTTTTCTTTGTACACATTTGTAGAGTTTTTAGTCTTCTTTTTTCACCTCCACTCCTCATTTCTGATCTACCATCTGTGTTGTTCACAGATGCATCCTCCATTGGCTTACCACATCGGTTACACTGATGATGCTAGCCATTGGAAACAGAATCTCGCTTCGACCGCTTGGGCCCTCTATACCCCCTCACATGAACTGCTCCACTCCAACGACATATGTTTGGGCTCAGCCACCCAAAACCAAATAGAATACACTGTCGTCATTGGTATCCTCACTGAGTCCAGTCACTGCCACATTCATCACCTTAGCATTTTATTAGATTCCCAACTTGTCGTCCTACAACTCAACAATGTATATCGTGTCTATGATCCTTGCCTCTTTTGCAAATACCTGCAAGTTAGACTCTTATCTCGAAACTTTGATTCAATTACATTTACACATATTCCATGAAAATTCAATGAAATAGCAGATAATATGGCTAACCTAGTGTTAGATTGGAATTTATCACATCAAGACATCATTGCATGTACATAATCATCAAACCTCGGTCACATCATATAAATTAGACATCATAAACCATAAAAAACATCAACACATGTAGACATCACAAAGAGCCAAAAGATGTGTATCCTTATATATATCTCCTCCGAAGTGTCATAAATGTTTACAAAAGTACAAAATATACATTGCCTATAGGCCAGTGAGTCCCCTCATGCCTATAGGTACAAAATGGGTACCCCCTACCCTATACAAAATGGGTATCAACTACCTTGTACAAAATGGGCTCAAAATCCTATACATATACAAAACCTGGCACTCATGGTGCCCCCAGAGCCACCCCCCCTGGTCCTCTATCAATGGGAGGTGCCTTGCCAGCTGGGGGTCCTCCAGGTCCAGGGGTCATTCGACGAGTCATCACTGCCCTTACTACAGTTTCTCGGTGTATCAAGGTCCGCCACTCTGTTGGTACACCCACGCACTGCTCCAGGACCCTCTTGTCCTAGATTTGGGCCCACATGCCCTCTGACACACCCTGAAGAACCTCCTCGAACCGACGATGAATGTCCTCCATTCCACCTCCAACATCTACCCATGTCTCATGCGATGGTCCAACACCCGCATCATCAAATATGCACCTCCAAAACTCCCTCGTCTCACATGTTGGCTCGGCACTAGCATCATCTCTCTTGTGCCACTCTCCTACCCGCGACTCTTCTCGCGGCGGTCCCACTAGACCCTGGTGAGTCGAATCCTCGATAACCTCTACCTCATGGACTTGGGGCCCCACATCTGCAAACACAAAAACCAAAGCTAGAGTCAACATCCATATATACATAATCATATGCTACACTATCAAAATAATAAAGCATAAATACACAAACATACCTCTCTGGTCCCAAACCTCCCCAGAAGGCAGTACCATGTCTGGGTCATGCTGGTAGTCCTTCCCACTATATGGATACCAGAGTATCACCTATGGAATATGATGCCACACACATGTGTTGGCCCTTGGTTATGGAAGCAAGAGAAGATCAAGGAAGAAAAGGAAGAATGTGAACTGCGCGGAAGACACAGTGACTGTTGTTGGGTCGAAGTGAACAAAAGAGAAGAAAACATGGAGTGAAGCCCGAGAAAGAAATTTGTTGGATGAGGAGATAGGGGATGAAAGTTAAGAAAGAGATAAGGATTGTGGACAACTCAGAAAGCGGGAAAATCCACTGTTGTATTCTTTGGAGCACCACGTGAGAAGGAAGGAAAGACAAGATAGCGAAGCCCTGAAAATACGGGTCAAGTTGACCTAGGGTTTTGGACACCTAGGTTTTGGCCTAAGGATGTCGGTGAGATACTGTAATGTATAAATAGAGGTCCAAAGGACTTGGGTCGGGTTGGAATGATATTTTTGTTGATATAGTTTTATTGTTGATGTGAGTGAGTATTGTATCGAGAGAGAGAAGTGCTAAGAGTGAGCGCCTTATGGTATTATAAGATCTTCAGCTGGGTGAGAATATCAACCCTGCAGCTGGGTGCATAGGGAGGGGAGAGGAAGAGAGGAGAAGAAAGAATATCTTCTAGCTAAGAGCACATACAAAAATGGTATGCTTTACCTTAATATATTATAGCATAGTTCTGTGGACATAGCCCCAGAGAGAGGGTGAACCACGTACATATTGTGTTGTGTGTGATTGATATTTTATCTTTGTCATTGATATACTGTGTGATTGTATCACTATTTTAGATCTGATAAGTAGATGTGAAGAATATATCTAAGATGATAAGTGATATATGAATGTCGTGTTGTTCCTGTGTTATATCCACTTGATATTCCCCTTGGTTGTAGACATCCCTATCCTACAACCCCCTCATAACTGCTTCAGGTGAGACTGCATCTGATTTGCAGGTGTTTCCAAAAGGGCCAGTAGTTAGGGCTTATTGGTGTGCTCTTGGAGTTGAACCCTAGGTATTCCCTTGTCAACAAATGGTTATGTTGTTAGGACATGAATCTTCTTGAGGGAATGTCAAGGTGGTTTCCATCGAAGACAGAGATTCAAAAGTGGATAGAAKATCAATAAAAGGACTTCGCTGAAGCCCAGAACAAGAACCCTAATCTTAGCTCAGAAKATTGGCTGGAGAAATATATCTTTACTGAKATACACAAAATTKTCTTTGGAGGAATCCATCAAGAGCTATATGAGTGTCTAGCTAGATTAGAAAATACCTAGTTTGAGATCCAATCTAGACCTCTTGTGGTTTGGACRTCRGAGTTGATCAAGAAGGTCAAAAGAKTTGATAACATCGTATCACAAGCGTTAGATAATTGGTTTGATATCACCATTGGAGGGTACATCAMAGAGTTTGTTGTTGACAAAGTAGAGTCATACAACCAAGCTGAGAGATACTTCTTCAAGTGACCYAGAGGGAAATTTTTTCATTTTCTGAAGCAGAGAATCAAGATGGTATTGCATGAGAAGAAAATCTTGAAGATACAATAGATTGGTTGGATCAAGAAAGGCTAATGWTCAAGAATTCAGACAGTGATAGTGACACAGAAKCTAGACATACGCGCAGTGGGAGAGTGTTCCGAGAAGTTCACCTTGCAAACTTGTTTAATAAAAACTATGGGGAGGAGGGTTTCTACATTRGAGAAGAGGCAGAATTGATAGATGAAGAACATTTAGAACTCCTAGGGTAGAGGAAGGAGAAGCTGAAGAGCTTCGTCGAAGAGAACCTGAAACCTCAGAAACTACGTAGACCATCGAAGTAAGTATCGTTACCCCTCCTATTGATTCAATAGTATTAAGAAACCAGAGTAATCCCAGTCACCAGAACATCCAGAGAACTGTCAATAGTAGTCCACCACATATTCAGTCAGGAACCGTAGCAAGATCTATGGCAGATGAGATGAGGCTTCCTATCTTTAGGGGAGATAGATCTGAAGACCCTGACCAACATTGGTTCCTATGTGAATCCATATAGAATATTAAAAATTTCACCGACGAAGCTGTCAAAAGAACCCAGTTTAGTACCACTCTAAGGGATAGTGCACTGAGATGGTACATGAAGCTTTTCCAAGGGCTTGTATAGCCTAAATCACTAGATCAGATCAAGAATGCATTGATTGCAGAGTTCAAGAAACCCAAATCAGACTCACAATGTATCACAGAGCTAAAAGAGATAAAGCAAAAGGCGAATGAACCTATTTGGGATTTCGACCAGAGATTCAAGACCTTAACAGGCCGATTGACCTTTCAAATCCCTCACGAGAAGAACACAGAATGGTTCATTGTTTCCCTTCTACCACACATCATATTTCCCTTGATGCAATAGAATATTGCTTCATAGGCTAAGGCGTCGAAGATCGCTATGAATTTAGAATCATCCCCTATGGGAGAATCCAACTCAGGTATGAGCCATATCTTGAGTCAACTAACTAGTTTGTCACTGTAGGTCAAATATATGAAGAAAGAAAAGTGAAAATATAAAAGAGAAGACATATGGTGTGTTAGGTGTAGATCAGAAGGCCATGACAAGGAACACTGTCGTCTATTCAATGAATACTTGGCTTCTAGAGCTCCGAGCCCTTTGAAGCAAGTCACCTTACCTTGGTTCGAGGTATGCAGAAACAGACATCACCCTGGTGAGTGATACTACATGCAAAAGTATGTTCAGACACCTACAATTTTTTATTGTACATTATGTAAGTCTATAGGACATTATGATAGGGATTGAAGGGCTTATTATCTCATTCATGAAAGGTAGAGAGAAATATATAAGATTCAAGGCGAAGTACAACAAGAAGGAAACACTATGAAGTATAACTCTCCTGGGATAGGAAACTTCAATCCTCATGGTGGATTCAGAGGAAGAGGAGGAGGAGGAGGAATGGATCGAGGCCAAGGATAGATCATCTGTTATAACTGCACACAACCAGGACACCTTGCAATGGATTGTCAGAACCCTTGTACCACTTGCAACTACTACAGCTCATTTGACCATGTTATAGAACATTGTCCTGTGTTGCTAGCTAAGCTTCAAGAAAGACGAGGACCTCAACAGAACTCACAAGTGAAACTAATATATGTTGAGCCTCACAGAGAATGTCCTGGAGTCGTTGTTATAACAAAAGGAGGTGTTGTCACAGAAGATGACAGAATAACCTAAGGGAAGATTACAAAACACTCAGGAATCAGGAAGGCTACAGAGAAGACACAAATATTCGATGCAAAGAAAGAAAGACAAATGTTTGAGGAAGAAAGGAACGAATTCAGAGGATACCAAGTTTCTTCATCAAAGACAATACCATAAGTGAGAGAATATGGAATGCCTCTGGAATTTGATCAGTCTGCTTCACCAAAAGAAGGAAAAGAGGTAAGCAATCTCATGGAATTTTTGTACACTTGTATTAAGTTGGTTCAAGATGAAAGTGTTGTACAAGAATTACAAAATTTAATCAGACAATATGAGCTAGGAAAGATAAACCCCTTACTGACTAGGGCAGTACACCAAATCAGTAAGAAAAGAAGGACAAATAAGGAATTACATTTGAATGCCTAAATATGAGAGTATGAGATAGACTATGTAGTCCTCGACTTAGGGTCGGAGGTCAATGTCATGACAAAGAAAATCTGGGCACTGATGGGAAAACCGAAGATGATTTATTCCCCTATTAGGCTTAGGATGGCTAATCAGCAAGCTATAAGACCTTTTGGAAAATTAGAACATGTCCCTGTGGACATTGATGGAGTAAGAACATTTGTGGATTTTGAGGTAGTTGAAATAGTTGATGACGACTTCCCTTTCCCTGCGCTGTTAGGAATTGATTGGGCCTTCAATAACTCTACTATTGTTGACTTAAAGAAGAGACATATGACTTTTGAAAAAGATTTCCTTAGGGTCATTGCACCCTTAGATCCAGATGAAGGTCAGTGATACATAGAGCCTATCAGAGAAGAAGACCACACATAAGCACTGGAAAACATCTACAAGCTAATAGCTAGACAACATAATTGCATTAATCCTACAGCCAATGGAAACTTAAGATAGAGAAGTGAGAGCGCATGTTCATCAGACTTAGAAGAAGCACTGGAGAATTGGTAGAATAATATTTATGAAGTATCTACACAAAGATGTGCTAGATTCATCATAGAAGTTCCTTGGATTGACACAACAATAAGTAACTTACCCACATTTGATGGTCTGAACCCTTTAGAAACCTTCTTGTTGGAATTTGAAGAAAGTGTACCAATACAATAGATATTATTGGCAATGGATGAGGCCTTGAAAGCCACACCAACAAGATGGTGGGGGGCACACAAAAGTAACATTACAAATTGGATACAATGTTGTACCCTGATGACAACAAGGCTCTCAACACAAGTAGAAGGATGTGAAGTGCGCTACACAGATTGAAGCTATGTAAAGGACCATGTGCGAAGTTGTGAGGAAGCTTGGAGAAACATACCTCAAGAGCAGTGGGTACACAAATGCATCAACACA
>SNQJ01S0142339.1:17226-54383 GCA_010110895.2 Picea sitchensis
CAAGGCTCTCAACACAAGTAGAAGGATGTGAAGTGCGCTACACAGATTGAAGCTATGTAAAGGACCATGTGCAAAGTTGTGAGGAAGCTTGGAGAAACATACCTCAAGAGCAGTGGGTACACAAATGCATCAACACACTGGACATGCCACCTATCAACTGGTACCTCCAAGCAGAGGTGCATCTCATCACTACAGATTGGAAAGCTATGACTCAGAATTTTGTAACTACCTTCTTATTTGAAATTCAATATCCTTCAGTAGATCAAGCATTACAGATTGTGAGACATAAAGTATTCGAGGAGGCATCTAGCCTTCCTTTGGAACAAGAAGAGGATGAATGGACTGCACCTCTCCAAAAATTGAAAAGTTGTTACAACATCAATACTGATGAAGATGATGATCTGAGGAAGGTGAAAATTGCAGATATAGAGGGCCTAAGAGATGTGGAAGGACCAGGAGTTGAGATACCATTCATTGGACAACCAATAAATATTAAGAAAGGAAATATTGGAACAAATAAGACACCAAAGTTTGTGAATGTTAGAGATTACTAGGATGCTGCCACCATTGACAAAATTATAGAGTTACTACAAGAATATCAGGACTTGTTTCCAGCCAAGTTCATTGATATGAAGGGAATTAAAGGACCTATGGGAGAGATGAGGATTCCTTTAAAGCTAGATGGAAGACCATTTAAATAGAGACCTTACAGACTGAACCCTAAATACAAGGAAAAAGTGAAGATTGATCATGACATAATGCTAGAAGCAGGGATTATAGAGCATGTCGAAGAGTCATAGTGGATAAGCCCTATCGTGGTACAAGACAAGAAGGCAAGAGAGATCAGGATATTCATATATCTCATGAAGATGAATGATGCTTGTTTGCATGACCCCTTCCCTACACCATTCACCGATGAAGTGTTAGATAATGTGGGAGGCCAGGAAGTATATACTTTTACAGATGGATTTTCAGGATACCATCAGATCCAGATTGCCAAGGAAGATCGCCATAAGACCACATTTGCAACTAAATGGGGATACTACCAATATACATTGATGCCATTTAGATTGAAGAATTCCCCAACCATCTTTTCCAGGGTGGTGGTTGAAGCATTCAAGGAATTTATGCATAAATGTTTGGAAGCATACTTTGATGATTAGACTATTTTTAGTTTATTGAAGAATCATATTGAATGTTTAAGGCTAATGTTGGATAAATGCAGGCAATGTCAAATTTCTTTGAAGATAAAGAAATGTATTTTCTTTTCACCATTTGGAGTGTTGTTAGGTCATATTGTATGCAAGCAAGGATTGTTGGTTGATCCATCCAAAATTGCCATTATAGTTGATCTACCCCCTCCTACTTCAGTTAAATAGTTGCGCACTGCATTGGGACACACAGGATATTACAGAAAGTTCATTAAGGGATATGCTCATATTAAAACACCCATGGAGAAGTTGTTGAAGAAGGATTGTCAGTTTAGTTGGATAGAGGAATGTGATCCGATCTTCGACACACTGAAACAGAAAATGGTTAATGCGCCCATTCTGGTTTTCCTAGATTGGACCAAGGAGTTTCATGTGCATGTCGATGTGTCTTCCATTTATTTAGGAGTTGTGTTAGCACAACCAGGAACATGAGATATTGACCACCCGTTATCTTTTTCTAGCAGGAAGTTGTCAACTGCTGAGATCAACTACACCACCATCGAGCGAGAAGGGTTAGCCATGGTGTACACATTATAGAAATTTCGCCACTACTTGTTGGGCAGGCAATTTAAAATGTTTACTGATCACTCCGTGCTGAAATACCTAGTCAACAAGACAGTTTTGGGGGCAAGGATATGCAGTTGGCTTCTGTTGTTTCAAGAATATGATTTTGAGATCACAGTAAAGCCAGGAAGAATGAACAAAGGTCCTGACCACTTGTCGAGGTTGGAACATGGAGAAGAGCCGACCATTTTGGAGGATACACTACCGGATTCACAACTATTGGCCATTAGAAAGATCGATGACCACTTCAAAGAGATAGTCCATTTCCTATCAACAGGAATGGCACCTAGTGAGTACACAATTCCTCAGAAGAAACAACTAGTAGAGCACGCTACAGATTTCTCACTTATAGCCGGACATATATATAAGATGGGACCTAATGAGATATTGAGAAGGTGTGTTATGGAGGCAGAATGACCACTGAACCCTGAAGAAGTTCATGAAGGCATTGCAGGAGGACATTATGCATAAAAATGAACTACGTAGAAGGTTCTGAGAGCTGGCCTTTGGTGGCCTACCTTACACAGATTCTAAATACTATTCCAGAGCCTGCGATGTATTCCAAAGAGTTGGGAAACCGTCCAGAATAGATGAAATTCCATTAGAACCGCAGCTGACCCTACAAGAATTCGAGAAATGAGCCATTGACTTTGTTGGACCTATAAACCCACCAGGAAAGCGCACAGGAGAAAGGTACATAATTACAGCTACAAAGTACTTAACCAGATGGGTCGAAGCAAGAGCAGTTAAGGACTGTAGTGCAGCTACAACTATGTGCTTCATATTTGATGACATCATAACTAGATTTGGATGCCCAAAGATCCTTATGAGTGATCAAGGAACACATTTCATCAATAAGACAGTTGAAGCCTTGACTGAAGAATTTGCAGTCCACCATCAGAAGAGCACACCTTACCATACACAAGAAAATGGGATAGTTGAAGCATTCAACAAGATCTTGGAGACAACGCTCATGAAGATTTGTAGTGTGAATAGGGATGATTGGGATTTAAGAGTACCAACAATATTATGGGCATGTAGAACCACTTGCAATAAACTAACAATGCAGACCCCCTTCAAGTTGGTATATGGTCTTGAAGCTATTGTTCCAATGGAATATCTGGTACCAAGCCTAATAATTGTTGCCTTTACAGATATGGATGACTCTGGAGTTGTTCAAGAGAGGATTGCACAGTTGGTTGAATTGGAAGAAGACAAATTCATTGCAAGATTCCATCAACATGTACAAAAGGAAAGAGAGAAGGCCTACCATGACAGGAACATCATGAAGAAGGCATTTAAACAAGGTGATTTAGTACTGCTATATGAAAACAAGTTCATAAAACATCCCGAGAAGTTCATAACACATTGGCTAGGTCGATACAAGATCACTTATGTTACAAAGGGAGGAGTTGTGCAACTGAAAACGTTGAATGGAGAATGGAAGGAAGGGTTGGTGGATGAGAGTCGACTGAATTTTTATTATGACAACCAGTTGCCTTGCAGCTCGCAGTAAAGGAAGGAAGAAAAGGGTCCAGGTACTAGGTGTAGTTGAAACTGGGTACCAGACACAGAAAATATAGTCTGCACAAAGGAAAAAGAGGAGGCATCAAATAGAAAGAAGAGGCTGCACTACACAGTCTGCAGTCAAAGTAAAACAGAGGGATCATATCTGAAGTGCATCAAGACGAGTCACAGGTGAGTGTTGGGGCCCTGTTGGCCCTTGGTTATGGAATAAAGAGAATATCAAGGAAGAAAATGGATAATGCGAACTGCGCAAAAGACAGTGATCGTTGTTGGGTCGAACTGAGAAAAAGAGCAGAAAAGATGGAGCGAAGCCCGAGAAAGAAAGTCGTTGGATGATGATATCGGGGATGACAGATAAGAAAGAGAGAAGGATTGTGGACAACTCATAAAGTGGGAAAATCCACCGTTGGATTATTTGGAGTGCCACATGATAAGGAAGGAAAGACAGGTTCGTGAAGCCCTGAAAATATGGGTCAGTTTGACCTAGGGTTTTGGTATCTAGGGTTTTGGACACCTAGGTTTTGGCCTAAGGATGTCGATGAGCTATTGTAATGTATAAATAAAGGTCTAAAGGACCTGGGTTGGGTTGGTACGATATTGTTGTTGATCTAGTTGTATTGTTGATGTGAGTATGTATTGTATCGAGAGAGAGAAGTTCTAAGAGTGAGATCCTTCTGGTATTGTAAGATCTTCAGCTAGGTGCAAAGATCAACCCTGCAGCTGGGTGTGTAGGGAGGGGAGAGGAAGAGAGGAGAAGAAGGAAGATCTACTAGCTAAGAGTGTAGACAATAAATTTATGCTTTACCTTAATATACTATAGCACATTTTTTTGGACGTAGCCTTAGAGAGAGGGTGAACCAAGTACATCTTATGTTGTGTGTGATTGGTATTTTATCTCTGTCATTGATATATTGTGATTGTTTTACTGTTTTAGATATGATAAGTAGATGTGCAAAATAGAAATAAGCTGATAAGTAATATATGAATGTTGTGTTGTTCCTGTGTTAGATCCATTTGATATTCCCCTTGGTTGTAGACATCCCTGTCCTGCAACCCTCTCATAACTACTTCGGGTGAGACTACATCTTCTTTGTAGGTGTTGCCAAAAGGGCCAGTAGTTAGGGCTTGTTGGTGTTCTCTTGGAGCTGAACACTGGGTCTTCCCTTGTGCCAACAATGTGCCATAGTTGTAAAGTAGTGTTCATCCTATCCCCCCCCATGATGTGNATATACTATAGCACATTTTTTTGGACGTAGCCTTAGAGAGAGGGTGAACCAAGTACATCTTATGTTGTGTGTGATTGGTATTTTATCTCTGTCATTGATATATTGTGATTGTTTTACTGTTTTAGATATGATAAGTAGATGTGAAAAATAGAAATAAGCTGATAAGTAATATATGAATGTTGTGTTGTTCCTGTGTTAGATCCATTTGATATTCCCCTTGGTTGTAGACATCCCTGTCCTGCAACCCTCTCATAACTACTTCGGGTGAGACTGCATCTTCTTTGTAGGTGTTGCCAAAAGGGCCAGTAGTTAGGGCTTGTTGGTGTTCTCTTGGAGCTGAACACTGGGTCTTCCCTTGTGCCAACAATGTGCCATAGTTGTAAAGTAGTGTTCATCCTATCCCCCCCCATGATGTGCCAAAATCTAGGCCCACCACATCATTCACAACTCCTGTGGCCTTTCAGGTGCCAAAACAATCCTTGGGCGCGACATGGGCACCCTCTTTAGAAACCACACCACCAGGATGGAACCAAATGCAAAATCACCAGATTCGGTGGTTTGACACTGGTGAATCTTCCCCATCATCCTGGAGTGAAACATTATCCCCCAGGAAAAAAAGTCCCCATCTAGGACCCTCTCTACAACCCTCAGCTGACCTCCTGTGATCTACTGAGTAGCCAAGGATCCATAAATCCTCACAACCATGGTCGCGATGCACTGAGGTAAGATCTCATGCATCACCTCAAA
This sequence comes from Picea sitchensis, assembly GCA_010110895.2. Taxonomy (NCBI): domain Eukaryota; kingdom Viridiplantae; phylum Streptophyta; class Pinopsida; order Pinales; family Pinaceae; genus Picea; species Picea sitchensis. The sequence continues at coordinate 22,502 of SNQJ01S0142339.1, forward strand.
ACAGAAAAATAAACCTGACATCGGGTTCGGCCCCGAACAATAGCGTCGTGCCATATCCATCAATCTCACATCCCCCGGTAGCTGGGGGTCAGCAGGCAAGGCCATTCCCCGGAAGGGGAGTCCCATCAAAAAGTATACATCCTCAACAACTGAGAGTGTCAAATGTTGTCCCCTCAAAATGAAGCATTGCAGAACAACACTCCACATGGATATCAATTACTGAATAAGGAACTCTTGTGACCATATCAAAGGGCACTCGAAGAACTTGAGCAACCCACAGGCTACCAAGTGTCTCTGAACGCCTGGCTACTCTCTCACTGCCTCTTGAAGGTGCTCCAAGTCTCTCTCCCTCTAGTGGACTGGCATAATGACTCTCCTATCACATGCTAATCACCTGCATCCACAAAACAACACTTGGTCAACCCTCATTATTGACGCAGACCCCCAACCCTTGGGTCAAGGTCCGCTACAAGATCGTTCTAATTCCTACCCTTGAGTCGGATTGACTCTTCGATTCCTCTTCGGGGAATCCCACACACATAAAATGGTGCTCCTCCACAGGTCCTTGTGAATTGAGCTCATGCGATCAAACACAAAGCATCAATTCCAATTCCCCTCTAACCAAACAATGTGGTCGTATTTCTCCTTGATTTTGGAACTTTGGAGATCACGACTTCGCGACTTCTCCTTCCTAGTCTCTCAACTCTTCAGCTTCTGAAACTTGAACTTCCGATGTGCTGAAATGCTTGTCGCGTCCTCTCCCATGACAGTATCACGTTTCACAATTTTGGGAATCTTGGAAATGAAATCCCGAATTCTTATCCTCTAAAATGTCGAAATGTCGAGTTCCGACAGACTTCACCAATAACTGGCCCCACACAAATCCTTTCACCCCTTCGGGACTTCACACTTCGTTATTTTGCAAGTATCTCTACAAGGCTTTTGGGTCTTCAACTCATGAAATCTTAAAATGGTCAACAAAGGTTTGACCTTCATGTTGACAAGTACGCCACCTATCCACTCTCTAATGTCTACAATCTTTGACATAGATTCTTCTGCCCCTTCAACTCTCGAATTCCGAAATGAGAGTTCACGAGAGATCTAACAACCCCATATCTCCTGAGATTTACACTTTAGAAAACACTCGTCATAACTCTCCTTGCTCCTCTACAATATCTTACGGCTCTCAGGACTTCGCGAAATCTCCACGGGGAATTTCGACCGTCCGTTTCCTCCTTGACAACTCCCACAATTTGAACAAGCTATTCCTTCGCTGGAACTTATCTGCATGTAAAGTAACTTTGTAGTGTCTCCCTTTGAATGCTTCAAGGTACTAACCCTCTTGAGCTTTCTCCACAAATCGAGTCTTCAAGAAGGCTCCTGCATGCACTCCTTGCGACAACCCTTCAAATACTTTCAAGTATTGAATTCTTCGACTCTATGCACTCTCTTTGCAACAGTAGTCCTTCAATTATTCCCTTGGTTGATAAGTTCTAAAATTACAACCAGCTTGCGCACACCTTTCATGGTTGTTGTGCTCAACCTGCACTTCTGCGGGAATGAGAATAACGTTATCTCTCCTGAGCTTTCAGAGATGAAACTCTGAACCCTTGTCAATGCACTCCTTGTAGACGACTTCACTGCACTCCTTGCAGAAATTCTTGCTCAGATAGAGAAACAATTGAAACTCATTCCTTACCCTTCCTCTCTCAGATTTCAGATATTTAACAAGAAATCATACATACACAGTGTAACAACAAATGCATAAAAGAAAGAGTAAAATAGCTATGATCATAGCATTCAACATGCATACATAGAGAATATCACAACGCCATAAGTCTGAATCAAAGTTTCATAAATTAATTTCAGCACTTCTATACATGGGTTCTTCTACACAGCTCTCTGCTTCCTCCTCTCTATGCTCTATGCTCTATTGACAATGTTAATGTTACAAATGATACAAGATGAGGGTGTCTATAGTTGGTTTTCCCTCCACTCCTAAAACTGTCTAATCTAGAATTCAAAGCTACTTACTTACATTTACTACACATAAATGCCTCTACCTACTACAGACGAGAGAAAATGGCTCATGATCTGTTTACAATCTACAAGCATGTCTCCTCTTAATTATTTCATTTAATATCCGCACATTTGTTCCAAAACATCTCAAAACACTTTTGCAACGTGATGAAATGTGTTGGCGCTTGTCCCAACTGTCTTCCATCTCCGCACGTGCTTGTTGTTGGCGATGCTCCTGCATCATACTCCCTCGCTTGAAAATTTTCATGGGCTCCTGTCCATAATCTCTCACACGGTCTATCCATGCTTCTGGATTTTGGCTTCAGTTTCCCAACTGGCATATTCAACTGGATGCCCCTTCCACTTGACCAAGCATTCAAAATATTCCTTTCTCCTGGTCTTCTTACTGACTCTCCTGTCCAGTATACTTTCCATGTGTGGTTTCTCTACAACTGGCATCTGTTTGGCCCAATGAACCTCTGGTTGTTCACTGTCTGCTCCTGCCTCTTTAGCTTTGTAAGGGTACAAATATGAGACATTGAATATTGGTGAAATTTCGATCCCCTCGGGTAATTCAATCTCATAAGCATTTTCCCCAAATTTCCTTATGATCCGGCACAGTCCAATTTTCTTCATTTTCAATTTATTATATGTCCCCCTTGGGAACCTTTCCTTCTTCAAGTGTGCAAGAGTCAAATCACCAAATTTGAACTGAAGTTGTCACTTGTGTTGATCTGCTCTGCACTTATACTCCTGGCTCGAATTTTGCAATCGCTCCTTCACCTAGCTGTGAAGTTCCCTCATTACCTAGGAAAAACCTTCTGCACTGGCACTCTTAGTCACAGTCTACTCTGAATCTCTCAATTCTGAAACTCCTCTTGGCTGCACCCCATAAACAATTTGGAATGGACTCTGCCCTGTGCTCCTATTGATTGAATCATTATAAGCAAATTCTACCTGTGGTAGAATATTGTCCCACTGACTGTGGTGTTCTGTCACCAAACTCCTCAGCAAGTCTCCCAAACTTTTGTTCACAACTTCTATCTGTCCATTCGTCTAAGGATGATAAGCTGAACTGAACGACAAGTTTGGTCCTAGCTTTTTCCACAAGGTTATCCAGAAGTGTCCCACGAACTTGGTGTCTCGATCCGAAACTATGCTTCTTGGTAAGCCGTGAAGTCTAACAACTTCTTTGAAAAACAGATTTGCAATGTGAGTTGCGTCAATGGTTTTCTGACATGGTATAAAATGTGCCATTTTAGAAAATCTATCCACTACCACAAAGATTGAATCGAACCCTCTTTGTGTTCTTGGCAGCCCCAATATGAATTCCATGCTTACTACATCCCATGGCCTCTCTGGTATGGGTAATGGTTGATATAAGCCTACGTTCTGCCTCTTTCCTTTTGAATGCTGGCAAATCCTACATCTGTCCACACATCTTTTGACATCTGCTCTCATTCCTGGCCAAAAATATGAGCCTTTCAACTTCGAGAAGGTCTTATCATGACTGAAATGTTTGGCCAATCCTCCACTATGTTTCTTCTTCAATAGATTCTCCCTCATGGAGCATTTTGGAATAAAAAGTTGATTACCTTTAAACAATAATCCTTCTTGGATCATGTATTCTATCCATTGACTTCTGTCACTGAGAATTGGATTCTCAGTTGCTTCATACGCCTCCTTAAAATCTGGATCATCTATGTACATGTTCCTAAGATCATCAAAACCCAACGTTTTGACTCTGAACTCCTGCATAAGCAAAGTTTTCCTGCTCAAAGAATCAACAACTTTGTTAGCAGTTCCTGAAATATGTTTAATTACGAAAGTAAAATTCTACATGTATACAACCCATTTTGCATGCTTTTGGTTCAGTTTATCCTGCTGAGTTACAAATTGTAAGGCATGAATATCACTATACAAAATGAACTCTTTAGGAACCATGTAGTGCCTCCACTTCTTCAGTGCTTGTAAGATTGCATAAAATTCCTTGTCATACGTGGAGTACTTCATTTTGGCTTCAATCAGCTTCTCACTGAAGTATGTTATCGGCTTGTCTTCTTGACTCAAGACTGCCCCTATTGCAAACCCACTTGCATCACATTTTACCTGAAATGTATTCTTTAAATCAAGCAACACCAGAATTGGTTGTTCTATACTTTTCTTCTCCAACAAATTGAAGCTTTTCTCTACTTCCTCTATCCAGTGAAAAGATTTATGTCTTTTCTTCACTGTGTCCATCATTGGTGCACTAATTCCACTGAAATATCTGATGAATTTTCTGTAGAAACTAGCCAATCCATGAAAACTTTGAACTTCAAAGATACTCTTTGGCGATGGACAATTCTTAATCACCTCCACTTTATCTGGATCCATCCTCAACTTATCTGCAGAAATAACAAACCCCAAATAAATGAGCTTTGTCTTCATGAACGAGGATTTCTTCATATTTATCAGCAACTTCTCTTGCTGTAGCCTCTGCATCACTATATCCAAATGTTTCAGATGCTCCGCCTCTATTTTACTGAAAACCAGTATGTCATCAAGATACACAATGACAAATTTTCCAATGAAATCCTTCAGGACTTCATTCATCAATCTCATGAAGGTACTTGGCGCATCCATTAAGCCAAATGGCATAACAAGCCACTCATACAACCCTTCATTTGTCTTGAATGTTGTCTTCCATTCATCTCCTTCTCTCATGCAAATTTGATGATAACCACTTTTCAAATCAATCTTTGAAAAAAACCTTGCTCCACTCAAGCAATCCATCAAATCATCCATCCTTGGTAATGGAAATCTACACCTGATGGTTATCTTGTTAATGGCTCTTGAGTCTGTACACATCCTCCAGCCTCCATCTTTCTTTGGACTGAGCATAGTCGGAACAACACATGGACTCAATCTTTCTCTAACCAACCCTTTGTCCATTAAATCTTGGACTTGTCTTTTGACCTCTTCATTCTCCTACGGCGTCAATCTGTATGCTTCTTTATTTGGTAAACTAGCTCCAGGTATGAGATCAATGTGATGACTTATACTTCTGATAGGTGGCAACGACCGGGGTAATTCCTCCACTACTATGTCAGCAAATTCCTCCAGTAACTTCTAGATTTCCTCTGGTAAATCATCCACTCTTGTGCTGGTCAAAACAATTCTAGGTTTCCTAACCATAATGAATTGTAGATCTTCCTTCTTCATAACCTCCTTAAGAAGTTCCTTCCCACTCATGAGAAGTACAGTGTTTCTTACCTCTGGTTTCACCTCTTTGTCCTTGATCGGTAACAACATGTGAGTTCTCCCATTCTTCTCTAGGGTATATGTGTTCCTTCTCCCATCATGAACCACATTCCTGTCATATTGCCATGGTCTACCCAACAATAGATGACAAACATCCATGGGAATGACATCGCACAATATCTTATCGTTATATCCCCCTATTTTAAATTCAACTAAACATTGTTTAGTGACATTTCCTGATGTCCTTTTTGTAGCCATGAAACTTTGTATGGACTTGGATGTTCAATAGTCTCCAGCTCCAGCTTTTCTACCATCTCTGTAGAAACGAGATTGTCTGTGCTACCACTATCCACGATGACTTTGCATACCCTGTCCTTGGTCTTGCAAGCAGTCCGAAAAAGATTTTTCATTTGCACTGGATTCTCCACCTCCTTTTCTGGTGTTAAGAGAACCTTCCTCATCACCAGTGATCTTCCACCTTCAGCATCTTCTGCCTCAACATTCTGCCTTTGTGCTTCGACAATGTGAGTTTCTCCTCCTTCTTTCTTCTTATCTGGACATTCATAAGACTTGTGTCCATTCCTTCCGCATGTGAAGCACTTTATTACTCCACCTCTACCTCTTCCTCTTCCTCTAGTGAGAGGAAAAGTGTTATTATCAGCATATTGTCCTCCCTGTTGGCATACTACCCTCTCTGTGAGATTCCCCCTCTCTCAGTTTGAGGTTGAGGTTTCTTCCACTCTTCCTTAGGTTTCTGATTCCTATCTTGGACAACTGCTTTGCCCCTGGGATGACTCCTGCCTCAACCTCTCTGAATTTGCTTTCGGCTCAGTTTCTCTTCAACTTTTAGAGCCATCTGATAAGCATCTTCCACCGTCTGAATGATCATCATGCTCATCTCATCCTGAATGTCGTATCTTAGACCATTCATGTACCTGACAACCTTCTCATCATCACCTTCGCGATGACCTGCCCTGATGTTTAGCTTGTAGAAATATTTAGTGTACTCCTTCACTGACATCAACTTCTGTCTCAAATTTTGCATTCTTCGAAACAGAGTGATTTGGTAATCCTTGGGTATGAATTTTTCTTTAATCTTCACGATCATTCTATCCCAACTCTTGATTTTCTGCTTTCCCTTGCAGAATCTATCAGCTTGTAGTTCATCCCACCATAATGTTGCATGTCCTTTAAGTCTTGTGACAACATGTTTGACCTTTTTGTCTTCCTCGACATCCTCATAGTCAAAATATGTGTCCAGAGCTCTAATCCAGTCTAGAAGCTCTTCAACATCCAGGTTTCCCTCATATACTGGAATGTCCATTTTTTCCCTGGCACCCATTCTTGCAACAACCCTAATCAGACGTTCATTTGTTGCATCCTTTGCTACAACTTCTTCCCTTTCATGTCTAGCTTTGTCTTCACTTTCAGATTCACTGACATCTCCAACACCGGCTGTGTGCCTCTATGTTGTCTCCATGTCCTCGAGTCTGGTGCATAGGTCACGCATCTCTCTTTCTATGGTTGTATCAGGCACTTGCCTACCCCTTCTTCTTGGCATTTCCCTTTCCTCTAGTGGATCGAGTGTTTGTMTATCCCTTCTTCTTGGTGGCATGGTAAATCTTTATTTTCCCTGCTACAGAAAGAAAAKAAATATTTCTGAACTCTGATACCAGAAATGATGCAGACCCCCAACCCTCGGGTTGAGGTCCGCTACAGGATCGTTCTAATTCCTRCCCTTGAGCTGGATTGACTCTTCGATTCCTCTTCGGGGAATCCCACACACATAAAATGGTGCTCCTCCATAGGTCCTTGTGAATTGAGCTCACGTGATCAAACATGAAGCATCAATTCCAATTCYCCTCTRACCAAACAATGTGGTCGTATTTCTCCTTGAKTTCGGAACTTCRGAGTTCGAGACTTCGCGACTTCTCCTTCYGAGTCTCTCAACTCTTCTCCTTCCAAAACCAAAACTTCTGATGCACCGAAATGCTTGTCGCGTCCTCTCCCATGATAGTATCACGTTTCACAATTTCGGGAATCTCAAAAACGAAATCCTGAATTCTTATCCTCCAAAATGTCGAAATGTCGAGCTCTGACACACTTCACCAATATCTGGCCCCACACAAATCCTTTTTCCCCTTCGGGACTTCACATTTCACGATTTCATGAGTCTCGCTACAAGGCTTTTGGGTCTTCAACTCATGAAACCCCGAAATGGTCAACAAAGGTCTGACCTCCATGTTGACAAGTACGCCACCTGTCCACTCTCCACTGTCTACAATCTTTGACACAGATTCTTCTTCCCCTTCAACTCTCGAATTCCAAAATGAGATTTCATGAGAGATATAACGGCCCCATCTCTCCTGAGCTTTACACTTTATAAAACACTTGTCGTAACTCTCCTTGCTCCTCTGCAAGATCTGACGAATCTCGGGACTTCGCTAATTCTCCACGGGGAATTCCGACCGTCTGTTTCCTCCTTGACAACTCCCACAATTTGAACAAGCTATTCCTTCGTTGGAACTTATCTCCCTGCAAAGTAACTCTGCAGTGTCTCCGTTTGAATGCTTCAAGGTACTAACCCTCCTGAGCTTTCTCCACAACTCGGGTCTTCAAGAATACTCTTGCACGCACTCCTTGCGGCAACCCTTCAAATACTTTCAAGTATTGAATTCTTCGACTCTACGCACTCTCTTTGCAATAGTAGTCCTTCAATTCTTCCCTTGGTTGATAAGTTCTAAACTTACAAATAACTTTTGCACACCTTGCACGGCTGTTGTACTCAACCTGCACTTCTGCGGGAATAAGAATAACGTTATCTCTCCTGAGATTTTAGAGATGAAACTCTGAACCCTTGTCAACGCACTCCTTGTGGATGACTTCACTGCACTCCTTGCAGGAATTCTTACTCAGATAGAGAAATAATTGAAACTCATTCCTTACCCTTCCTCTCTTAGATTTCATATATTTAACAAGAAAGCATACATACACAAAATAACAACAAATGCATAACAAAAAGAGCAAAATAGCTATGAGCATAGCATTCAACACGCATACATAGAGAATATCACAACACCATAAGTCTGAATCAAAGTTTCATATATTAATTTCAGAACTTATGTACATGGGTTCTTCTACACAGCTCTCTGCTTCCTCCTCTCTATGCTCTATGCTCTATTGACAATGTTAATGTTACAAATGATACAAGATGAGGGTGTCTATAGTCATTTTTCCCTCCGCTCCTAAAACTGTCTAATCTAGAATTCAAATCTACTTACTTACATTTACTATACATAAATTCCTCTACCTACTACAGATGATAGCAAATCGCTCATGATCTGTTTACAATCTACAAGCGCGTCTCCACTTAATTATTTCATTTAATGTCCACACATTTGTTCCAAAACATCTCAAAACACTTTTGTAACATGCTGAAATGTTCTGGCTCTTGTCCCAACTGTCTTCCGTCTCCACGCGTGCTTTTTGTTGGCGATGCTCCTGCATCAATTATTCACTAAAAACATCAAAAAATTTCAAAATTTCAACCACCCTTAGCTTCGCCTCCAATGCACGGATTTCGCCCCCATAGGTGCGCACATATGCATGCCTGTTCTTCGCACAGATGCATATTAATGTGCATATTTTGAAGAAACATCTGTGCATCAATGCGCAACTGTCAAGCCAATAGGTGCACACACATGCACACTTGTTCTCTACACAACTATGTACTGATGCGCAACAGTCTAAGAAACAACTGCGCACAGTGTGCAACTGTAATTTTAGCAGGCGTGCATATCATGCATGCCTATTTTTTCCTCCCATGTGCTGCTATGCATGGTTGTGCCATGCATAGCCACACATTATGTGTGGGAGAGGAAATTATACACGTGCATCTGAGCGTAGGTATCCTTCCTTCTCCCACACATTAGAGGGCCCACCCCTAAACCTACCCTTGTACGGCCATCCGTACAACCCATAACCCCAAAAATAGAAAATTACTTCTATGTAGGAGGATGGGACCACTAACCTAACTCTTGCAACTCCTAGATCACTCAGCTCGAGCTCCCTTAATCTTCAAAACTCCTCCAAATACTATCATCAATTCACTATAGCGACGGGTACAAATGAGGTGGCATTGTGGGCCCACCAACCATATATAGTCCCTTTTTCCAAACTTCCACACTTAGTTATAGGAGCTTAGAGCCTTTGTTTCTTGATCTATTTTTAGCCACAGGATCAGGGTCCCACCATCTACACAATCACATTCCCCGAGACACCATCTGAACTTGGCCCTGAGGGAGCATTTTTATCATGTCACGTCTAGGTATGCATGCTCATGTTTAAAATTATCAAATAGTTGTTCTATGTTCTTTATCATCATATATTGTTCACGCTGGGTATTTGGTTCTAATGTGTGCAAGTACTTGGTCATCACAAATGACACAACCACTTCAAGTATATGTTCGACACTAGCATGTAATTATTCCCTCTGAAAATCAATTCCATCTCCCAGTCACACCCTCCAACGTTTACCTCTAGGGTTCTTACATCTGGCACTACAGTACCATCACCTCTGTTGCATTTCAGTATTGTTACCTGGTATTACTCTCCCCCACATGAGTTGTCCCATTCATAGTTCCCCTTGGAAATTTGACACATGTTGGTTTCACCCCCTATGGATGGGAGTCCCAATAGTCCTATGCACTTCCGAGAATAAGCCACATACTTCTTCTCATAATATTTCTAGAATTCCCAATGGACTCCCAATCTATCTCCTCTCAGTTCTATTTGATTACGCCTCCACAATATCATTATCCCTCCATATCATCCACCATCAGGTTTCCCATCTGTTGTTTTCCTTCCATTCAATTACCTCATATAGAAACCCACCCATGGCCCCCCCACTCTCCACCAGTTATCTTCGCAATTTGTGTTGTCACAGGCCAAGCCATCTCGCACCGGGGCACCCGTTTTTGTATCTATACACTCATCCCAAATTATTCTTTATTTACATGGTAATTGTAAAAAGCCTTTGTTTCTAGCATTTACTTATCTTTTTTCCGTCACCCTTGATGAGCTTCTTTTTCCTGTAAATGCAACCCATTTCGCCCTTGGTTGGGGCATCCACTCTCCTTTTATCATTTTGACATCGTTCATAAACCCCGAGTATCCCAAAGTCCATGTACCCATGATCTTTGAGATTTTCTACTTTTTCAAGCCTCTTGCACAATTTACCCCCATATCTAGTCATCCCCCTGACACTAGATACAGTTTTACAGTTGTTTCCAATCATCCTTCAAACATACCCCTAACCAAGGGAAGTATTGAGTCTCAACGCATCTTGACTTCGTTCATGTCCCCTATCAGTTCTTGATCTTATTACCATGGATTTCATGAAGCCCTTTTCTTCTTGGAGTCATGTCCCTTTCTGTCAACATCAACACAGTTTCCAGAAGGGTGGCAATATCTTGACTCTCATTACCTTTACAATGAGGAGTCTCAGATGACACAGAGAGAAACATCATTTCTCTTTTATTCCATTGACCCCCATAACATTCGACTTCAGCAAAATCTCATGTTATGGTGGGTCTTACTATGTGACTATTGCGGTTGTTTTATACTAGCCGAAGAACACTGAATTTGTTAGGCCATCAATGTCTACGAGTCATCGACACTTCTTATAGGTGTCCTTTCCTCTTTTCAGAGTATGTTCACCATTTAGAATTGTCATATACCATTATCAAACCGCCTCAGAGGGTGCTGCGGTTATCTACATCAGAATACAACTTCAGTTATTGTCTTACATTTTAAATTACATGACGCAAGCATGGGGCATTCTCGCCTTGTTTATATACAGATTTTCTTTTTTCTCCCTCAATAAATATTTGGGTCCCAGAGTTTCCCCTCTCCCTCCGACGGATCACTCTTGCAATTCCTCTCAACACTCTTCATTACAATGGTACTCTCAGTAGAAGAAACATTGACATATTTCGACTGTATGTATGCTCCTAAACTCACACATCAGGGGGCATCTCTTATCACTAAAATTTCATCCACATCATTGCACACAAATGATTACATAAATACAACAATGCCAACAACTATTAGTTCACTCAGCACCAAAATGCATTTTCCAAAGGAAAAAAAATACACAAAAATGGGAAAAACTACTATAGACTGTAATCTAACCAACACTTTTGGTCTTACTTAATTTGGATCTGTTATGAAGAAGTTATGACGTTTTTACCCGAAATAAATGTTTTAGACTAGTTTTAGGACTAGCCACAAACCTTATTTTCCACGAAGTGTAACTCCAAAACTAAAATGACCCACAAGATGAAATTCATACCACAACTACTTGGATATGTTTTCTCAATGTCCTATCAATTTCACGGTCTGAAGCATTCTAGAAAAAATGTTATTGCGAAAATGGTGAGATGACCTATAAATAACATACCTTAGAAATCATCATCAAAAGAATTTATCCTCCCTTGAATTTCGGCCTTCTTTACTTCAACTTCTCTCTGAAATTCAACTTAGATATCCTTTGGTTACCTCAGTCACCTGTAGATATTAAATATTCTCAAGTGTTATATAAAATGAGAGAGCCTTGCCTCTTATTTATACTTCCATGTAGCTTCCTCAAGGGGTTATCTTTTAACCATCTTAACCCACTTTTCTTATTTTAGGGTTAACCAACTTCTAACCACTTTTCCAATCAGTAATTTATCCATTAAATTTATTGTTTAAATAATTTATTTTGTATCCACTTTGAATTATAGTACACTCATCACTTCACTTTACCTCAAGGGGTTACCTTCTAACCATCTTAAACTACTTTCCTTATTTTAGGGCTAACCCACTTCTAACCACTTGTCAACTTAGTAATTTCTACATTAAATTTATTATTTAAATAATTTCTTTTGTATTACTTTGAATTATAGTACACTCATCACTTCACTTTATTATATACCTTCTAAAAATATCTTAAACCACTTTGACTACTTTGACCTTTTGGGGCTTCTATATGACTCATGAAGGTTCTCCAACTTCACATGGCCATAACTCTCTAACCATGAGAATTTATGTGACGTTCCACATACCAATGGAAATGGCATGAAATGTACTATCCATATAGAATAGTCTTGCCTTCAAATATATCAAAACTCATACCATTATCCATCAAACAAACTTGGGTCCATTACCCAAACCTTGTAAATGTGTTGAACCTGCACATAATAGATCTAGCTAAACAATAATGCACACATTTGCAGAGAGAATTGGAGAAAGAAGAAGAAGAAGGAGAGGAAGAATGGAAGAATTCTCATTAACCGTTATTCCACATTCAAAGATTGAATAATTTACAATAGATATAGGATACATGAGTAACTAATGAGCCATAGTGGTGGTCTAGGTTGATCTGGACACACACCAACAGTTACAAGAGTAAACTGCTACCTAGTCTAGTCTCTCAGGTAGTTACGGGAGTGAGCTTCCACCTATCTAAGTTAACTAGTCAATTAGTATTCAGTTAACTGATTGAACAAAGAGTAGTGAGTTGGTGATGATCCCAATGTCCCATGGTGACAAAACCAATGTAACATCTAAACTCAACTCAACTAGTCAAACTGAAGTGTCAACTGAAAGAGAATATTCTCCAGGTGGAATATTCTCCCCTAAAATATATGAGACTAGATAATGACTAATTATGACTAATAAACAAGGAATAACCTTAGGAAAAATAAATCCTAGGTGTGTGTTAAGTAACTCCAACACCCCCCCTGAACATCACTATGGTGAAAATAAAGAATGGGTCCTGGCTACGAGGCCATGTTAGGTACCCAAATACAAAAGATACACTGAACTAAATGAGTAAAGAGGGAAAACCTCATGGGAACAAACCCCCCCCTCAAATTACAATGCATAAAATAAAAAATGATAAGGAACAAAAGGCAGTTGCTAAGCAACCATGTCCTTCACTCCAAGAAGACCTCACAATTGTGCAAGTTTGTGCTCTTTGAAGATTTTGTTGAAGATGTAGATGTATTCACAGATCTGATGAAGTATATGCATCATTGATATTTCCACACATATCCACTTTATCTTCTTGTAATGAATAATATCCAAATAAATTTTGGATGAAATTTTGAAAACTGTGCGGTCGTTTTTGGAAAAATGCTAAAATTTTGTTGATTTTAAAAAGATCCTAACTTCACTTTCCGGACTTTGTTTTGGACAATTTGTTTTTTTGAAATTGGATATTTTCCCAAGAGGAATGCAAATATCCAATTTGTTTCTGCAATTTTTTCTCAAAAAATATCAGAATGGTGTCTGATGTTCACGGCTCCCTTTTTGTCTCCTGAGATGCATGCATGGTGCATGCAACAATGTCTACATGTGACTCTTGAGATGCATGCCATATATCTTCCACATGAATTTCATAAAATAAATCTGAAATGGAGTAGACATCATCTTCAATTATTGGAATACCAATTTGTGTAGATACTTATGTAGAAGGCTCTTCAAACTGAGATGATTTATCTTCCAGTGGCTTTTCTACATTCTCTATCTTGTCAAAATTTTGCATGCATTCTTCCTTATTCCCAAATAAAACCTCCAATATGCTTCATATATCATTTGGAGTGAATTCTTGTGAGTCATCATATACTTCATGGAGAATTTAGGGAGAAATAAAATAGAGGATACATCCTATGGCCATATCTTGCCTATTGAGAAAATCGTTTTTCCTATTGGCAGAATCAGACTCTACTTCCATTGCCATAGTTATTTTATACAAGCCTCTACATCTAAGCATAAGAATAATTTTTGGCTTCCATTCCAAATAGTTATGAGGTGTGAGAAGTATTTCTGGCGAATAATCCATCTTTTTGTTGTCTTCAATCTTTAGTACCTGTAAAAAAAATTGGTGTAGCTTTTGCTTAGTAGTCTGTTGGCTCTAATACCATGTAAATGTGTTGAACCTACACATAATAGATCTATCTAAACAATAATGCACACAATTTCATAGAGAATGGAGAAAGAAGAAGAAGAAGGAGAGAAAGAATGGAAGAATTCTCATTAACCATTATTCCACACTCAAAGAGTGAATAATTTACAATAGATATAGGATACATGAGTAACTAATGAGCCACAGTGGTGGTCTAGATTGATCTAGACACACACCAGAAGTTACAAGAGTAAACTGCCACCTAGTCTAGTCTCTTTGTGACACACACCGGTTACAAGAGCAACTCACACCTAGTCTAGTCTCTCAAAGCATTTTGAGTGAATTTCCACCCAGCTAAGCACCAGTCAACTAGTCTTCATTTACCTGACTGAACAAAGAGTAGTGATGAGATGATCCCAATGTTGCATGGTGAAAAACCAATGCAACATATCGCAAACTCAAATCAACTAGTCAAAATAAAGTGTCAACTGGAAGAGAATATTCTCCGTGTGGAATATTCTCCCCAAAAATATAGAGACCGATACCATTCAATTATGACTAATAAACAAGGAATAAATCCTTAGAAAAATAAACTTAGGTGTGTGCGTGAAGTACCCAACAAACCTCAAGTTCTCCAACATCTCATGGTTATAACTCTCTAACCATGAGGAAATTATGTGATCTGCCACATACCACCGAAAACAATTTGAATGTACTCATCCATATAGAATAGTATTAATTCTCTCAAATATATTAAACTCATACCATTATGGCATGAAACAACCTTGGGTGCATTACCTAAACCTTTGTGCTATTAGAATTCTCTATCGGACTTTCCAAGGGTTGAAATCAATCACTCAAGGTTGACACCAATCTACAATATCACTTCCAATGGCGACATCAATGAAACCAACAATCCATAAATTAACTATCCATCAAATCTAAGCTTCTCACCAGATGACAACTCACTTTAGCTGACAACAAACCTAATTCCTGAACCAATGGGGTAGATGAGGAAGATGATAAAAGTGATAAGTATGTGGAAGGAATGACAATGACCTTTCATAAAACCAACTAAAGGGAAACTCAAATTCTAAGGGAACCAACTTGCTAGCACATTCTGTCATCCCCCGTGTATGGATAAGTTAAAAGGCATAATGTCCAAGAAAATTTCATGAAGCAAAAGATACCAGTCGCAATATATTCAATTCATTTGAGAATTAGAGGACACATACCATGATACCCAAACTCATAACCTCATGGAGAAATATCCACTTCTACTGTGAACTGTAATCATGGGATGGTGGAGGTTGGCTCGCTATTTATAGAATGAAGGCAATTCTAAGAAGAGAAAAAGGATGGCCCTCCAGTACAATATCAAGTCAATATACTCTCGGCGCATCTACGTCCAAGACCGGTGGCCTCGACACATAATCTCCTTAGTTATCCCTAGGATATGGATAACATCTCGGCTCCAAATTGGGGACATGTGCCTCACCATAGAGCCATTAAGAACTCCCAAAATATCCGGTACGACCTCAAGTGACCTGCTAAATCTCAACATAAAAGATCGGTAATCATTTGGGGCGGCGTGGATATCACCCCGACTCATATAAGGATAAAATGAAATACAAATAAGAAAATCATATGTACAAATGGAAATACAAATACTCTAGAATGAAATGAATATGGTATATATAATGAATGCAAATGCCTACCTAGTTACCTCTACTTACCTATGAATTCAAGTATATCTTCCCCCTAATGGGGTTTAAGGAGGCGCCTTCTAAATCATAATGGACGCCTTCTTCCTTCCAATCTAGACAAATAGTAGGCATCATCAACTGTCTTTCTTCCAACTCTAAAGGGTCCAAGCCAAAATTGTGCACTCCCTTTGACATTAGTAGGCTCTCCCTTCTTTGTATCCCACATCCGCATCAGATCTCCCTCTTGTTAATCCTTGGTCTTAAATTTGGTTGTTTCCTTTATAAATCTAGTATATTTTCTTAAGGAGGAGGGCTTGCATGTCAGGAATACATCTCTTTGGATGGGATGGCTAGATCACATACGGCCATATCTTTCTTTAATAACTTGACAACCCAAAATTCTTTTTCCTTATATTTGTTTAGGAGTTTTGGATTCTCCTCCTTCTTCGACCACATTGTATTTAGTGATCAAAGTCTTCCTCTGGAGCGAAAGGAAAATCATCAAGAGAAAATACAATACGTATTTCTTTGATTGGTTCATGTGTATCGTTAGTTCCAATATCATCACCAATTTCCTACACATGGACCTTGGTCATTGGAACATTTGGGAGACGAATTATTGTTCCATCGTTCATAGGCACATTAATATAAGTGAGATACATCTCTAAGGTTCCTCCCAACATTGCAACAAAATTCATTGACAATAGCATTCCCCCAATATCCGGGACATCCACTCAAATAAAAATATCCATGTATTACTCCTCTCTGTATCTTCCATGAATTTCAACATTCTCAACTACCCCATGAGCTGTGGATGATTTTAGGGGCTAAATGTCACATGGGCTAATTTTCCATGGTTTTTCAAAAATGAGATTCACTATTTAAAATGATTCACTCAAATTTAGATAAAATTATTTTACCTTAAAATCGCCAAAATTTTAGAGTAAGTAAAACTATATAAAAATACTTAGAAATTTGAATATTTTAAAAAATATTTCCATAAACATTTATAGTTGACATATGCTGGATTAGTAGATTCGGCCAAGGTTTCTACATTTCAAAATAAATTTCATCCTTAAAATCATCCCCTACCATGAGTGTGGGTATTTTGATTTCAAAACCACACACATTCCTGTAAGTCCTGCAGGACCTTTAGGCCTAATTTTTCCTTGACCATCAAAGATATCATGTTAGCACCTGGCCTGAGTCAAGCATACAATTGCTAATGAATTTGTTATTAATCAATAAGGTTATGAAGAAAGGTGGGATTTCCATCATATTGAACCCTAAAATGATCTACTTGTAACATGATAGGAGGTTCCATTGGTCCATCCAAGATTTTGAAAAAATTTAACCTTTCCTTTTATAGATGGGACTTGATGATTCTCTAATGGAATGGTCACATGCATTTTTTCTAGTGCACCTTCAAAATAAAAGTTTAAATCCACTTTGTCAGTCTTGGGAGGGTTCTTAGGAAGAAGTATGTTCATAGGTGGATGTCTTTTTTCCAGGAAATTGCAGACCAAGAGAGAGAGGTTGGTTCATTCGCTTTTTCCTTAGTATATACTTGGAATTCTTTCTTCTTCTCAACTTTTCCCTTGATTCTGGTCGGCTCATTTTATCACCTCCATCCTAGCCTTCTCGGTTGTTTCCTTTATTCCTTTTTGATGTTCTTCAAGTGTGACATTAAGGAAATATTGAGGATTTTCAATGGTATGGTTAACAATGTTTACTTGGTCATGATCACCATTGTTGAAAGGACACTCATGTCTCTAATGTAACTATATTCATTGTAATAACCAAGGTTTTTCATCTACCATGTTTGTAGGGGATAAAGTATTAGGAACCTCCTGATCATTCTTTGGTCTAAAAAACTTGATTCCCTTTCTGAATTTTCCCTTTGTAAGGAACTCTAGGAGTTGGTTGTTGAGTTCTTTCTAAGTTGACAATACTATTCATAATTAGTTCTTGGGTTTTTACCACATCTATATTCAGTTGTAGCTTTGCTAAGCTAGCACTAATGTATGAGGTAGGTTCAACATTTCAGAACTATCTTATTTTAAAATCCATTCTAACTGCTTCTTGGGGTTGAGAAAGGCTCGAATCTAGATGACGAAAGGTTGTATTCAATCGTTGTAGCCACCTCTTGGGATTTTTGGATTGTTTTAGGGGCTTTATATTTGAGGATATATCCCAATTGTCCTGTAAGGGCTTTGGTATAAAGAAAAACAAGGAAACTATCAGAAGGATGAATAACCTCACAAGACAAGAGAATGAAACTGTTAGATAATTCCATGAAAAATTTGAAACTAATAGTTTCATTCTATTGTTTTGTTAGGTTATTCAACCTTATCAACAACATGTTGGGGTATTCCCTGACACTCCATCGCTTGAGGAATACGTCCTCCAAACTATCCATGATTTTAATACTAGCATCAGGGAGACCATTGTAAATTAACAATGTCTAGTGCCATCATGGAGAGTAGCAGAGAAAAACTTCATATTCTAGGATCCTCAAAGATCATCACTCCATGGGATGAAGTCGGAAGAAAGCCCATAAATTACTCATATAAGGATCCTCGACACTTACTACATAATTACCTGTGAATTTAGGCAACTACTTCTCATACTTAGGTGGAATTTTCCTAGGGTATCCTGGTACACTTGTCATGTATAATGGTTTGAAGAGATTGGATGACCATTGCTTTTGGTTATTAGCTTGTTCTGGATTAACAGTCTGAGTTCCTACTCTAGACATCACATTCAAAGGAATATTTCCTCCAAATAATGATTTTACTATAGGAGAGTTTTGGGGAGGGTTTCTTCTAAAGGACTTGGGAGGGTTGGTATACCCCCCTGAGGTTTGTGGAGTCACTAGATGGTTTTCTTGAAACTATCAATGGGATGAGGGGATCACCCCTGCTGAGTCGTCAGGTAAGCTTTGCAAAGCAAAGGCTTTTGAGGAAAGGCTTAACGAAAAAGTGTAGTTGAGGAGACCCGTGGTTCCCTAATAACGGAGCCAAAATGTTATCTCTCAATTTGTACTTGCCCAAAACTAAAAGGAAAGTGAATAATAAATTGGTGTAACATGAGGTTATCATATCGCTGTCACCTAAATAAGATACCTTTTTCTCTTTAGGGGTAGTATCCTGTAAGAGATGTCTCCGGTGACCTGGGGTTTGAGAATGCAAAGGTATTAGTACCAAGAAAGTTCTTCCTCTCTCACAAGTCACACTGACCAAAGTCCTGAAGGTTTTAATAAGATGAATAAAATATTTGGTTGGCACTTACAAAATAAGACAACAAGAAACACTATTTGCAAGTACCAATTGGATATTAGTGCTTCATAAACCTTGGACATTGAATAAAAGAAATAAGTTGGATACTAAAAAGATGAAGAAAAAAAAGAAATTTATAACAACAATGTATATATAATGATAGTTTCAAAATTATTCCTTAAACAAGCTTCAATAATGACCAAAAAAATGATAACACAAACTTGACAAAATGA
Source organism: Picea sitchensis (assembly GCA_010110895.2). Classification (NCBI taxonomy): domain Eukaryota; kingdom Viridiplantae; phylum Streptophyta; class Pinopsida; order Pinales; family Pinaceae; genus Picea; species Picea sitchensis. The sequence continues at coordinate 41,931 of SNQJ01S0142339.1, forward strand.
TAGTAAATGTCAGAAGCAAAGAAGGAAAATTAGGCTTTAACACTTGATTTTGGGAGCTTTTACTACTGTCATATATGAGTGTATAATTATTTTGTAACAACAAAAAATACGCTAGTAAGTTAGTCTAATATAAGATTAGGAATGGTTAGCAAAGAGCTTGAAGTAGATGGTTTAAAGGTTGTTTTCATCAATCAATCAAATGTAAGGTATGAACTAGTGCCTTTAGGGAAAAATGGAGTCATTTTTCAGCAAAAATATTGAAGGAAACAAATTATAATAGGTGAACTAAAGACAAGAGAGAAGATGGTTGATTTGTTGGTAACCCAATGCCTCAATCATTCAAAACCCTAGAAGGCAAACAACTACTAGGAAGTAGGTAACCCAGGCCCTAGCGGTTTTCCTCTTCTTTAGGTAAAAGATAGAGATAAATAAAAGCTTAATGAAGAAAGTAATAAAGTTATACTAAGGTAGGGCTCTAGGATATGCTTCAATGACAAGTGTCTTCTAGCAAAATCATGTAGGTGGATAATTATTGAGAGAAGGACAATAACATGTGCTTTTCTCCTAGGGTTTCAAACTAACAATACCATAATATTGATAAATGCAAAGTAAAATATACCATAACCATTCAAAAGAAAGAAGAATTGGTGCAGTTTCACTCTACTTCACCAGAATAATCTAGTCACAAGCCCTAGTTGAATACTTTCCACCATGAAAATGCCAAAATCACCAATAAAATCTCCCTCCAAGAGTTGCGCACTAAATTAGTTCAACTAATAAGCCTTAAAAGAGGCTTCTAATTTCAGAACTCAAACTTGTGTGAGTGAAAAGATGATGAAAATATGAAGGGATTTTATTCCCTCATTTATACAATTCAAATGACCTTTAATTACGCTTTAGGTCAAAAAAGGATGACATGGCCGCTACATCAAAAAATCAGTTTTTACATAAAATTAACAAATTAAAACCTAAAATGTGCAGAAGAGGTGACATCATGCCCTACTAGGGTGACGCTAGGCTCATAAAAAATTTAGTCGCCCAAGGCCTCTAGATCATGATACACATGCCATTTGGCAATAATAACTACCCATGATGTCCATATGGATGTTGCTTACCAAGGGTTAGAAGGGTGACGTCATGGGCATCCCAAGTCCAACGTCAAGGTGAAAGGAAGACCCTTAATTAGGCTTCCGGCCTCCTACAGCGTGATGGTGGAAATTCCTTTTCTTCCATGGTGCAAGCCCTGTGTATCTCGGTTAGGTCTCAACATCCATCTTGGTGGATTTATCCCTATGGATGTCTGAGCTTAATCATTTCCCCATATGTACCTATTTGTCGAGCATGGTCCTACAACAAAACAAGTACACCCTCCATGGGATCATAAGTCACGTGGATCATAGCAATTCCATTCACATCTAATAATCAAGCCACCTAAAAAATTTGCATAAAACCCCTTTCCCGCATTGCCTCAATGACGCTATGTTATTCTACAAGATAGTTTTGGAGAGGGTTCCAAGATGTCCTATTGGGTTAATTCTTCTTAGGTGTGGGTTGTTCAGTATGGAAAATCTAGGTCAAGTAAGTGCATGAGATGATGTGGAGGATGTTTGGGCAAGGGGCAAGGGATGACGGGAAATGTAGGTCTCACTTGGCGGTGCCTCCGGCGAGGGTGAGTTGCACCTTTCATGGATGAATTTTTTCCCAGCCCATTCACGCCTTTTACTCTTTGTCTTATTTATTTTCTTTTAAGAGAGTAGTTGGGGACACTTCCTTAGCATGGTGACCAAAGCTAACAACGTTATCTGGCAAACATTTCACGAAATGATAAGGTTGGCTCGTGTGATGAGACCCCCTTTCTTGGCTATGCCACCAAGAGACACCACCTTGGTTTGGTGACCAAATAAATAGTAGTGTCATAGCCATGTTGGCCCCCTCGATCAAGTTTTGAGGAAATGTTGGTCGCGTTTGACCATTTTTGGGACTGACAGTTTGTCTAAGATGGATTTCCGTGCCAAGTGGATATCGCAGATCTCTCCATTTGGCTGTGATTTTGGGTTGTTATGGTTTATGTAACATGTATGGTATGTCGACCCATTGGTTTAATCCATGTTTAGTCCTTTTGTAATGTGGCAAATAAGTATCTAGGCGATGTAAGTAGATGTCATTTTTGAGTTCATGGGATTAGTGCATGACTAAAGTATGTTAAGAATTGTAGAGCTATGCAAGTGATTGTAAGAGAATTTGGTGCATTGAGTGTGTAAGGCTTTCTCACCGACCTACCTCGGAAGGAGAATCACAGGTGCGCGGTAGAGATATCCTATCCTTGTGGAGTTAGATTCAGGGCTTGTGCATAGGATCAGAGGAATGTAAGAATCTAGAAGACTAATAAAGAAGAGAATAAGAGTTGGTGATTATAGTCTCACACCTGGGTGAACCAATGACATCCCGCGGTTGATGTGATTTGTATGATGTTGTTGATATTGTTTATGTTGTTTATTTGTTAGTGTATTGGTCTTTATGTATGTTATATAGATATGTGGATGCTTAGTGCTCTATTTATGATAAATGAATGCTAGATATTATCTAATAAATATGTGCTAAGTGATGAAAAGTACTCGATCTTAGTTGCTACTACGCTGTTTTGTATCTAGGGTTTAATGTGTGATGTGAATGGATTTATGAACCAATGCATGGTATTGGATAAATTCTCTATCAAGTGTTGTAATCACAAATATATGTCCCAAATTGGTTGTAGACACATGAGTCCTACAACCCCCTGCCCTTACCTCGGGTGAGACTTCATCTACTTCAAGTAGGTCTTCTGGTCAAAAGGACAATAGTTAGGGTTTTGTTGGTGCATTGTTGAAGCTGCTGAACCCCTGGTCTTCGTAACAAATGGTTCCATTGTCGGGACTCTGAAACTATGATTGTTGGGAACCTAAGATAAGAGAAATATTTGTGTGTATATTTGTTGTTGTAGTGTGAAATATTCTACTTAACTTGTGAATCTATATGTTAAGAAAGGAACTCGATCTAAAGAAAAGAGGTAAGATCTCAAAGCTTTGTGCTCAAGCTAAAGGTAAGATAAGGGAATTTTTTTTTCCAAAAAAGTATGAGTCTAGGTATTGTTCAATAGATTTTTCCTAGTCCGAAAACTAGGGAACATCTAGAAGAACGAGTCGATTTGAATAGATTTGATAGGAGATAGAAAGATATGTTATTCCTATGCATAGAAATAATTTTGACTAATAAGTGGATGCAGGATCGTAGAAATATTTTTTTTGTAGGTTAGTTATTGTGATCTTAGTGCGTAGTACATGAGAGGTTTGGGATCATTTAAAATAAAAAGAATACTAACCCTTTCTTATAGTTGCAGAAGACCAGGACATCTTGCAAAGGAATGCCCGTATAGGTCCCGGTTGTCTCTCAAGTAAAGATATTGGTCATAGAGTTGAGGATTTCCCTAGAATGATTTATCGTTGAAAAGATGAACATGAGATAAGAAAAACTATGAAGAGGTCAAAGGATTGGAGGGATATGTTAGAAAACTAGAAAGAATCGGAATCTATGTATACAACCGAAGAAACACTGAATGATCATATAGACATCATTTTACTAGAGATCTTAAAAGAGAAGAAACACATAGAAACAAGAACAAGAGACTTCGACATAGACTCAGGTCTGGATGAGGACACATAGGTGAATATTATGCCATAAATCACTTGGGAAATTTTGGGGAAATCCTACCATAGTACCTTCATTGGGAAACATAGGTTTGTTTAAAAGGAAAGATGATAGCCCCGTGTGGAAGAAAGCCACGTACCTATGGTTTCTCATGGAACATCGACCGAATAAGAATTTAAATTCATTAAGTTTGTTGAGTATCAACACTCCTTTGCACTTTTGTTAGGAAAGACTGGATTGAGAAAGATCAGATCCTAAGGAAAGAAGATGAAGAAGCCACATGTAACAAAAAAAAGAAAGAATTAAGGGACTTCTGGCGACTAGAAAAATAATGTGAAAAATAGAAGAACAAGAGAATAAGTTGAAGTAACAGAGGGCCAAAGAACTAGCTATCAAAGCTGGAAGAACACAAGAAAGTTTAAAGAACATGTCCATACAGGAAAGAAGTGCATTCACCCGAAATAGTAAGAGAAGAGGTATTAACCTTGAAACCTTTAGAAGACCCTCGGCAGTGCGAAGTCACCGTGCTGGCGGAAGAAAATAATAAGAATGAAAAGATCTAACTGTGAGGGCTCAAATTACAAAGAAAGAAGGCCGTAAATCCTTTAAGAAGAAGAAAACAAAATTAGAAAACTATGGGAAGTCCTGTAAAAGACTTCAAGGTAGGCTTCTAGAACTTGAAGCTCATCGAAATAGCAGAACCATCGTAGAATGGGACTTTCCACGATCCACAGAGAAGCTATATGACCGTTGGAGGCATCCCGACCATTATAATGACGCTTCAAGATACAAGAAGTGTGGGATCAAAGGGAAGAATCTGCTAAGAGCGCAGTAGAACGAATTAGGGAATTAGCCTTATAATGTAAACAATTGAGTGATCAAAGTGCACAAACCTATGAGCGCCTTGCAAAAGATCCATAGTTGAGGAGATTGGAAGAACAACTCTAGGAGGAAAAGTAGCAGGTGTCCACCGTACAAGCACAGATGAAAATTTTGACTGAATTTGAGAAGATGAAGAGGTCACAAGAGAAGTGCACAGTCCAGTAGCAAGTTACTGCCATCTAGAGCAAGGTTATGGAAGTGACACGGAGACTCCAACCGGTGCAGGACAAAGCCTACACGCTTTTTGAAGAGATAGAGGGATAAGGATCACAGATGGAATAGATGGTCGTGATAGTGGAGAAACGCCTGGAAGGGCCTATCACCAAGCAAGTACTTCTGGATTTTTCCCAGCAGGAGGCTGTAGTGAAGCAAAAAGTTGAGGCAAATCAAGCTAAGCTCTAGGCCTTCGAAGTAGAGTTTCCTAGATTACAGTGACTCGAGACGAGTCATAGGTGAGTGTTGGGGGCCTGTTGGTCCTCAACCAAGTTTTGAGGAAACGTTGGTCACGTTTGACAATTTTTAGGACTTCGACAGGCTGGTCGAAGACAGAGCACCCAGGTGAATTGGAGATCGTGGGATCTCACCCATTTTTATGGGCTTTTTGGGCTGTTAGGGTTTATGTAATGGGTAAGGAATGTCAGACCATGGATTTACCCATGTTTAGGACTTTTTGTAATGTATAAATAAGTAGCTAGGCGATGTAAGTAGATGTCAGTTTTGAGGTCATGGGCTTAGTGCATGACTAAAGTATGTTAAGATTTGCAGAGCTAAGTGAAAGTGATTGTAAGAGACTTTGTGCATAGACTGTGTAAGGCTTTGTGCCCTGACCTAATTCGAGGAAGGAGGATCTGGCGAGGTACACACAAATATCCTATCCTTTGTGGATTTGGCTCTGTGGATTTGTGCACAGGAGCAGAGGAATGTAAGATTCTTGAAGACTAATAAATAAGAGAAGAAGAGTTGGTGGACGTAGCCCCACACTGGGGTGAACCTTATATATCCTGTGTTGATGTGCTTTGTACGATGTTGTTGATATTGTTTATGTTGTTTATCTGTTAGTGTATTGTTCTTTATGTATGTTAGATAGATATATGGATGTTTAGTGCTCTATTGATGATAATTGAATGATAGATATGATCCAATAACTATGTGCTAAGTGATGAAAAGTACTCAATCTTAGTTGCTACTGCATTTTTATGTATCTAGGGTTTAATCTGCAATGTGAATGGATTTATGAACTAATGCATGGTATTGGATAAATTCTTTATTAAGTGTTGTAATCACATATCTGTGTCCCAGCTAGGTTGTAGACACCTGAGTCATACAACCCCCCTGCCTCTACCTTGAGTGAGACTTCATATGCTTTACAGGTGTTGCCGAAAGGGCCAATAGTTAGGGTTTTGTTGGTGAGATATTGAAGCGTTGAACCCTGGGTCTGCCCATGTTCCAACATGCTACATGCCCATGGACCTAATAGGTTGGCTCTTGATGAGACCCCCTATCCACCAACTAGGTCTTGAGATTTATATTTTTATGGGTCCCCCCTTTTCTTGTTGAGAATCCTTTTATTGATTTCTCGGGACCCCTAGGTGAAGCGTCTCAAGGTTTGATCTTTAGATTTTAACTTTTTTCCAGATTCTTTTACCCTCTGGGCCTTCAGCCCCTTCTTACCACAAGGAAAGTTACAACCCTTACTAGCATGGAAAACCCAATGCATGAACCAATGTAGGGGGTAGAAGAGAGGAAAGATCATGAAAAGTGATAAGTATGGAAGGAATGGATGATGACATTTAATAGAACCACCCAATGGAAACTCAGTCCTAAGGGAACCAACTTGCTAGGGAATTCTATCATCCTCCGTAGGTATGGACAAGTGAAAAGGAATAATGTCCAAGAAAACATCATGAAGCAAAAGATAATTAAATGCACATATTCAAATGATTTGAGATTCAAAGTGACACATACCATGATACCAGACTCATTACCTCATGGAGAAAGACCCACTACTACTTCAGAACTAGGCTAATGGGATGGATGTTGTTGTTGCTAAGAGAATGAAGGCACTGAATAAGAAAGGATGGGCCCTATAGGGATAAGTTCAAGTCAATATGGCTCTCAATACTCCATGTCTAGGACCTGTGGGCCTCGAGACATAATCTCCATAGTTATCCATAGGATAGGGGATAACATCCGGCTCCAACTCGGGGACATGTGCTCACCGTAGAGCGCATGAAAACCTTAGCATCTCTGGTATGACCCGTGACCTGCTATATCTCAAGAGAAACAATCAATAATCATTTCGGCTAGTGATATCACCCCGAGCTCATATATGATAAAATGAAATACAAATAAGAAAATCATATGTACAAATGGAAATACAACTTCTCTAGCATGAAATGAAGATGTTATATACAATGAATGCAAAATTTGTACCTACTTACCTACACTTACCTTTGAATTCAATTATATGCCCCCTAATGGGGCTTGAGGAGGTGTCCACCAACCGGTAATGGATGTCTTCTTCCTTTCAACGTGGATAAATAGTAGGCATCATTGACTGAATTTCTTCCGACTCTAAAGGTTCCAAGACAAAATTGTGCACTCCCTTTGACATTAATAGGCTCTCCCTTCTTTGTATCCCACATCCACACCATATCTCCCTCTTTTTAATCGTTTGTCTTAAATTTGGTTGTTTCTTGTATAACTCTAGTATATTGTCTTGAGGGAGGAGGGTGGGATTCTGCTATGAATAATTCTTGGGATGGTCGAATCAGTACGTCATCTGCTCCTTTCTTTAATAACTTGACAACCCAAACTTATTTTTCCTTATATTTTTTTAGGAGTTGTTGATACTCCTCCTTCTTTGGCCATTGTATTTGATCAAATTCTTCCTCTGGAGAGAAAGGCAAATCATCAGGGGAAAATACAAGAATAATTTCTTTGATTGGTTCATGTGTATCGCTAGTTCCAATATCATCACCAATTTCTTGCACATTAACCTTGGTCATTGGCACATTCCAGAGGCATATTATTGTTCCATCATTCATAGGCACATTAATATAAGTGAGATCCATATCTAAGGTGCCTCCAAACATTGCAACAAACTTTCTGGACAATAGAATTCCCCACATATCCAGAACATCCAATACCATAATATCCATGTGTATTACTCTCTCAAGGTATCTTCCAAGGCATACTTCAACATTATCAACTACCCCATGAGTGGGTATGGCCCTGGATTCAAAACTGCACACATTCCTGTAAGGTTGTGTGACCTTTAGGCCAAATTTTTCCATGACCTTCAAAGACATCATGTTAGCACCTGCCCCTGAATAAAGCATATAGTTGTTAGGGAATTTGTTATTAATAAATAAGGTCATGAATAAAGGTGGATGTCCATCATATTGAACCCTAAAGTGATCTCCTTGTAACATGATAGGAGGGTCCATTGGTCCATCTGAGCTTTTGAAACAAAATTCAAACCTTTCCTTTACAGGTGGGACTTTGATGACTTCTCTTAATGGAATGGTCACATGCATTTTTTCCAGTGCACCTTCAAAATCAAAGTTTAAATCCACCTTGTCAATCTTGGGAGGATTCTTAGGAAGAAGTATGTTCATAGGTGGAGGTATTTTCTATGAAATTGCAGGACCAATAGAGAGAGGTTGGTTCATTCTTTTTTGCCTAGTATATACTTGGAACTATTACTTCTTCAACGTTTCTCTTGATTCTTGGTCATGTTTATTTATCACCTTTGTCCTATCCTTCCTGGCTACTTCCTTTATGCCTTATTGATTTTCTTCAAGTTTGACATTAAGGAAATATTGAGGATTTTCAATGGTATGGTTAACAATGTTTACTTGGTCATGATAACCATTATTGAAAGGACACTCATGCTACCAATGTGACTCTCTGCATTGTAAGCACTAAGGGTTTTCATCTACTATGTTTGCAGGGGATAAAGTATTGGGAACCTCTTGATCATTATTTGGTCTAAAAACATGATTCCTTTTCTGAAATTTCCCTTTGTAAGGAACCCTAGGAGCTAGTTGTTGAGTTCTTTCTAGGTTGAAAATCCTATTCATCATTAGTTCTTGGTTGTGTACCATTCCATATACAATCAATTATAGTTTTTCCAAGCTAGCACTAATGTCTGAGGCAGGTTCAACATTGTGGACTATCTTAGGTTTAGCATCCATTCTGACTCTTGGGGCTGAAAAAGGCTCGACTCTAGATGATGTAACTTTTTCTTCAATCCTTGTAGCCACCTATTGGGCTTCTTGGATTTTTTTAGGGGCTTTATCTCTGAGGACATATCCTGAATATCCTTGTTGGGAGCAAGCCGAATGAGAAAAAAAAGGCTATTTTGGGAAGAAAGGCATGCACGAGGAAAGGGACGGCTGGAAGGAAGAACAACACATGCACATGCATGGAAGACTTAACAAAATTAGGGTTAGGGTTTTTGTAATACATTGTAATGGTTGATGAGCCAGAAATGTATATATATATATATATATACCTAGGAGAGTAGTAGACAAGAGAGTGGGGTAGTCGTTCAGTCAAAAGAGACGATGGGAGGAAGGAGTTCTAATTTGATAACTAGTTGTAATACTTCGGTTATATGACCTAATTTTGTAAGTCGTTGGGATGTAGAAGGTCATAAGGGTATATCTCGAGGGTTAGATCACAGGCTGAGGAGCCTGGTGTGTTCTAGTCTGCCTCAAAATAGATATTGACCCAACTGAGAATGAGTTGTAAAGTGCACAACATTGTAGTTTTGGAACTACCATAATAGAAGATCTTAAGAGCCAAATCTTTGTGGACATAGATGAGGAGGGAGTGAACCACAGTAAAACCTGTGTTATGTGATTAAATTCTTGTGTCTCTTTTACTTTTTATGAGAAGATGTTAGAATGATGTATGAATGAATGAATGAATCTGATTACACTACATGCATAAATGAGAATTCCAGTACATAGATTAATAAGTAAATATAACTCTCCGTGCACACTTCTCATATCTCCATTCAATCCTGGGATTCAAACACTTGAGTATTGCATTCACCCATTAAGACTATCTCGAGTGAGACGGCCTAATGCACTCTGTGTACTGTGTTGCTTTCTATTTCACCATGAGGGCCGATAGTTTTAGAGGCTTTGTTGGAACCCCAATAGACTTGAACCTGGGTCAATCATGTTAAAGGTATAACTCAGAGAAAATAAATCAACAAATGGTTCAGTTTCTAGCTGGAACAACATAGGATTGAGTAGATGGGATCTACTGAAGATATGCTAAAAGAATGTAAGATCTGTGGAAGGTGAGTCAAAATAATACTGAATCAGATAAAAAGAAAGTGAGAATGCATCGCTAGAAGGGGATGTTGAGATCGTGGAATCCCACAAAAGCAGAGATAGAAAGTTGGTTGAAGAAAAAGGAGCTAGAGTTTGTGTAGAAAGATAACATAAACCCTAGAGTAACACCACACAAATATCTTGAGAAATATGTGTTTACCGATCTGCATGAAGTATTTTTCTATGATTTTGTACACTTATTGCAGGAGTTTATATTGAGGTTGAAATAAAATCATGCACACAACCGAATCCGAAAGTTAGAGTGGACCCCAATTCAGATTGAGCAGTTACAATAGGTGAATAACAAATTCACCCGCATAGTAGATTTTTGGCTCAACAGTATTGTAGCATGATTTATAACAGAATTTGTAGTAGATACCATGAAGTCGTACATCGCAACAGAGCAAGAGTTTCTATCTGGGCCTTGAGGAAGGTATATTATATCGTTGTATACTTCTATTAAGATATTTCTCTATAACAAAGGTGTAATTAAAATGGAGTTAGACATCTAAACTTCCCTGCGTGCATGTGGGAAGGGGGGAAGCACTGACAGAAAAAGGAGAAATGGAAGGAGAAATGGATAAAGGAAAGAAGAGGGAACACTTGGACCCAATAATGATGGACAAAGACCATATCAAGTGGATCATGGTGACAGCTAGAAAGACGTGCAGTAGAGTATGCTACCAATACAAGGTGAACACAAAGAATAGAGCCATAGCCACGAGGGAAGGCTTGTCAAGTGATGAAGAGGAGGTAGAGGATCTTTGGGCTGTGGATCAGATTGAGGAAATAACGCGCGCAACATATGAGAGGAATGCGAGAGTTCCAAGAGTGGGAATAGAAGGCATAAATGCTATCCATATTAATGTCAGTGTGGAACCCATAAACCCATGTGCGACTAACACACCAAAAATAACACCACCATTTAGAGAACCGAATTTCGGGCGAAGGAAGACATCCTGAAGTACATCTACACATGGAACAACAACTGGGGGAGCTAGTTTAGGAAGAATTAGTCAAGTATCTACACTGTGCGGAGGTAGTAATTCATCATTCAGGATGGTAGGACATGATCCCACCATCAGGTTACCAGAAATTAAAGGAGAAGCGTTGGAGGACCTAGAGAAGCACTTGTTTATCTATGAAAAGATATGGGAAGAAAAACAAATCATAGACAAGGGCAAAAAATGGTGCCAACGCCCTTCCTCACAACCTACAGGTTGGAAGGCCTATGTCAGCTCAGGATATTTCCTTCCTTCGCGGCCCGAAGAACTCTAATGTTCTTCTATTTCCCTATTGGGAAATCTGCACCCACAGTAAACCTTCACTGGATCTTCCTCTCGCACTCGGAATATCGGACTTCGCGACTTCGCGATGTCAAAGGTCGAGCGCTGGAATCTCAAATCCTCGAGACCTGATGACTAGTCAACGTTGACCTTCTCTTTCCTCTATTGGGACTTTCCCTATCGCGAATTCGGCACTCGTGATGTCGAGCAACTCGGTTCTACGACTCCCGATGCCTGATACGTCGAAACTTCGACACACGCGGGTGTTGACCCTTCAACTTTCCGTCACTTCTATCGGGATTTTGGACTTCGTGGGATCACGAATCCTGATGTCAATGTTTCATCACTTCTCTCTACGAAACAATGATAACTCATGCCACCTGTCTTCCACTCTGACCCTTGTGGCCCTACACTGCTCTATCGCTGTCGGGATATCGCGTTTCGCGATTTCGCGATTCCTGTTGCTATATTCACGAGACTTCAACCCATGAAACCCCGTTGCACGATGTACATGTAGATCTAACAGCCCTGACCGGCTTGGATCAATGACTCTCTCCCTCCTAAGCTTTTAACCTCTCGAGAACACGTCGTTGTATCTCCCCTGCACCTCTGCTAGATCTAACAGCTCACGGAGATTCACAGATTCTCCTTGGAGAACTCCGTCCATCCATTTCTCTTGACGATTTTTGCGAGACGAACCTAGTTTTCCCTCGTGAAGACTGGTTCACCTGCCTGCGAACTTACAACGCTTACTTGAACATCCCACACACAACTCCCTGTGCTTTTCTTGGATGATTACTCGAAGGTCCTATGCCTCCTGAGCTTTTCCCACAACTTCAGCTTCTTCAGGAAGAAATATATTTCTCTCACTCCCTGCGGAAACTGTCAAACACTCTTAAGTGCTTGAATACTTCTACTCTACGCACTCCTGCAGCAGCATTCTTCGACGCCTTCCTCAGGTTCACAACCCTGAGACTTCACCTGGCCTGCGCACTCCTTGCATGACTCCTGTGCCCAACTGCACTTCTGTGGAAATGGGAAAAAATGCTACCTATCTGAACCCTTTGTCAACACACTCCTTGCAGACACTTCGATTGCACTCCTTGTAGGAATTCTGGCTCAGATAGAGAAACAATTGAAACTCATTCCTTCTTCCCTTCAGACTTCAAACTCAAACATGAAATCGTATACACATCACATAAAGCAAATGTATAACAGGAAAACAAACATTCATGAGCACCTCATTCAAC
>SNQJ01S0142340.1:0-10351 GCA_010110895.2 Picea sitchensis
AGCCTTTCTGTCAAGAATCTCCCATTCTTCGTCCTTCATGGCCGACGGCTTCTTTGCTACTCCGCTCAATGGTAGGAATAGATCCTTCTGATATAAATAGTCTTCCATATGCATCTTCCATAACTGGTAGTTTTGGTCGTTAAATTTCTTGACCCTAAACTTTCCATCTTCCAACATTGCTCCCACTCGAACCAGGAACCCTCTTTTCCTGCAAGTTACCTTATTCTTTGATACCAGTTGTTAGAAAAATAGGACCGCGGAGCAATAAAATAAAACAAATGCAGAAAAAAAACACATAAGACACACAATACAAGAGAGACACAGATTTACGTGGTTCACCCAGTGTGGGCTACGTCCACCAGAGAAATTTCCAGGTCCTTCCTTTATTATTATCCAACAAATGAAGGTATACAACCTACAGCAAAACCCGTTGTAACTTCCTCTTCTTTCTCTCACAGTCTCCTCTCTCAGAATACAATATTCACCACAATCCATAGCTACGATACATTTCCCTCATCAAAGAGGGTTGCCTTCTAGGGAAAAAAACCCTAACATAATCTCTATCGTTAGATCTGCGACCTTATAATGAACGGTCCATATTTACAATGAAATTACAATATACTTTTACAAGGCAAGGGTACCCCCCCTCTGCACTCCTCTGCGTGGAAGAGTGTACATACTTCTAGGGTGTAAATACTTCATGGGGTATAAACATGGCTGAAAGTAAAAGACCTATAAATCAAGAAGATAATCAGGCTCCACAACCAACAAAAGGGTCCTGAGAAGACTTCTTCCCCTGAGCCCAAATTTCAAGACAAGGAGGTCTCATGAGAGGAAACAGAAGCCAAAAGTGGCCTCGACACAAAGGGACCCAATGCATCAGAAACCAAAGAAGATCTGGAGGACAAGCTCGAATCGGAAGAATAAAAAAAATAATCCCCGCAAAAGGAAATCAGTGGTTCGGCGTCCAATGAGCAAGTAGGTCACGAGTCTATACCCTACATCTCTATTCTTCCCAATACTCAAATACCCAACGAGAAAAAAGTAGACACTGGACCTACGAGGCACAACGAGGAAGTTCAAGAGCCCAATCTTGAACAAATATACACCAATGGTAGCCTGGGAAACAAGCTCACATGGGGTGATCAAAAAATACCAGAGCCGATAGATGAGGTATCAGATATCTATGCGATCTCCTATGATCAAAAGATAAGTGCCATCGTTAAAATGGTTGCAAAGAAAAGAAGGATCACATTGGATCCCTCCATCTTGGTTACCATAGAGGAGAACTTAATCAACACAGTAGATGTTCGGATGTCTGAATTGATCGACATGGGAAAGGCCTTTTCGGATGCCATCTTGGATAAATCCAGGAGAGACGAAAAGGAACTAGCTGCCACCCTAAAGGAGATCAAACAATTGTGTCATCTAGTCGAATACTATAGAGGCACCACGCAAACTGTTGTGTATATGAAAGGTGAGTTCAAAGAAGTTTATGATGAGTTCAAGAAGGAAAGACACATGTTAACCGTGAACGTGGCTGATTTCCAGGAGAACGCTCTCATGGCACTCATGACATTCAAGGAGATGGAGCGATGGTATGAAATGGTGCAACAAGCAGTAGAAAGACAAGAGTACATCGAGGTAGTCCAGCAGGGCCGAGACAAGGAAAAACATGGCATTTGGACAGTGGGAAAAAGTAGTCTTAATCGCATGACGTGATTAGCCGAGTACTGGGATAAGATGTCATGGGACCCACACCGAGAGATCTAAGAGAAATGGACAAGATGCAATAAGCACTGGGATAAAATTAACAAAATAATGAAGGATGTTGGACTTCCTGAGTTCGGCACCCCCAATAAATTTATCAACCTAAGTGACATTGTCAAGTTGCATGCCAAACAAGACTCACTATGGGCCGAAGGGATCGCAAATATAATCGATGCGAGGCAAGGGAAAGTGCAACAATTTGTAGAACATCCGATCAGAGCCTAAATCATGATACAACAGTTGAACTCCAGTTTAGTAAAGTATCGCGCACATGCAATGGATATCATAGGAATATATGTGACTTCGATGGAACAACATAGATTTCCATGGGCCCAAACTTATGAATAACCTTTTATCAGTTGGTTTGAATACGAGAGAAGTCACCCTTTCCAAGAAATATCTCAGGTTGACTATTAAAGAAATTGTTAGAAGATAACGGCCACGTGGAGATTTTTTCTTTTCTTAAACTGCACTTACCCATTAATTTCAGTTAAACTTTAACTTATAAATAAAGACATCGACCAATTAGTTGGGGGTCGATGGTTGTTATAAGAACTCTTTCTTTTTGGTGGTTAAGGATTATTTTGAAGCTTCTATGAATTGAGAAGTCCTTCTGGACCAAAGACAAACTATTTTCATTAGATGCATGTGATTGGACTTGGAGAAGAACTACTTCCTATCCTGTTTCATGAATGATGCGGTAATGAGTAAGAATCGTCAAGTTATCTGGTGCAATGTTTTGATGTTCTTTTCTTTAATGATGAATATAGAATCATTGTGTTATTATGTGATGGATAGTTATGGTATATGAATTATTTGCTTGCCATTATCTTATTACATATGTGATTTCTTTGTGATAATTAGTTTCTCAAATAGTAATTGGATCCTCACATGGTTAATGTATTATTACTAGGCCTGTGGTATAGAATCATTGTTTGCATGTTTGAGCAGCGGGTTATCCCAAGCTCAACCTCTTCCCCAGTAGTTAAAAATTAATCTTGTTTGTTGTCAAGTTGGTTTATACTAGCTTGCATCTCTCATACCAGCCTCACCCAAGAGAAAATGCAGAAGGGAACAGTCCTAACTAAAGGAAGAGCCTTCACAAGAAAACACAAAGACCATCGATAAATTGGCCGGATCGCAAGATTTGGAGAACCATTCCACATTCAAACGCTCTAGAGTCTAATTGGGCCTCGATGGTGGGTTTGGTTCCTACTGTTGAGTCAAGGGATTTAATACCCATCAATAGGCTCCAACCCCCTAGTTTCTCAGGCTACAACCTGAGGGGAGCTCCAACTCCCCAATTCTATGGCTACAACCAAAAGGAGGCTACAACCCCCTATGTTCTCTAGCTACAACCATAAGGTGGATTCAACCACCTGTCCTTTCCCTGTCCAACCACACTGACGTAGAAGTAGAATGATGGAACCACTGCCACACTATCACTGTGAGATATATTATTGTAAAATTATACCAATCAAATTGTAATCAACCTGTAACAAACTGTACCAATAACCTGTGCCAACATGTACCATACATCAACCTGTACCTCAAATTGTACCATAAACAAATGCATCAACCATGCACCAAATGTGTACAAATACCCTGTCACAATAGCCTGTCCAAACAACCTGTAATCAACCTGTACCATAAACAAGTGCATCAACCATGCACCAACATGTACCTCAACCTATACCATCAATGAGTGCATCAACCATGCACCAAATATGTATCAATCATGCATCAAGTACACATCAATTATGACTCATCAAGATGTACCAATATCATCAAGTATATACCTCATGTATGTTCCAACTCATCAACTACTTGTCTCAACCATGTACCTCAACCATACACCCAAGTACATATACCAATATAACCATCAAAAGTTCTCTAGAAATACATCACACTATCCATAACCAAATACCATAAACCATTACATCAAACCATGTGCCAAAACCTCATGGTTATGTAGCCTCAACCTAAGCCAACAACTTCATCAACACATCACAATCAAAAGACCAACACACATATGCCAAATACTAACAACAAAATACCAATTATATCCCTCAACAAATCTTATATATGCAGAAATATTGAACATCCAATACCATATCAAGAGCCAAACCATAGCTCAGAAAACATACCTCAAAAAAGATGTGCCATATCTCTCATAAATAGACCCCAACCATGTTGTTTCCGTGATTTTTCTGCTGCACTTTTTCTATCGCGAATTTTTTGCCTTGATTTTTTTGCCGCACTTTTTCTGCAGCGATTTTTATGCCGCACTTTTTCTGCCACGATTTTTCTGCCGGTATTTTTCTTTCGCACTTTTTCTGCTGCACTTTTCTTGTTGCATGTTTTTTGGTGCACTTTTCTTCCTGCACTTTTCCTACTGCAATTTTTCTCTATCAATAATACCTTCCCAAATAACCTTTCACAAAAATAGATATTCAATGATATTCAAGTGTGATTAAATGAGAGAGCCTTGCCTCTTATTTATACTTTCATTTAGCATCCCACTTTCCTTATTTTAATGATTTCTCCATTAATTTTATTATTTAAATATTTTCCTTTGCAAACACTTTGACTTTTTGGGGCTTCTAGATGACTCATGAGGGTTCTCCAACTTCACATGGCCATAACTCTCTAACTCTGAGGAGTTATGTGATGTTCCGCATACCACCAAAAATGGAATGACATGTACTATCCATATAGAATAGTCTTACCTACAAATATATCAAAACTTATACCATTATCCATCAAACAAACTTGGGTCCATTACCCAAACCTTTGTGCTACCGAAATTCACTACCATACTTTCTTCAAGGGTTGACATCAATGGAAACTAACCCAATTAATCAACAATATCCCCCTTTTGCATTGATGGCAACACTTTTATGCAATACTGAAGTCATATCACTCATGTGCCCCATGTTACCATCGTTCCCCCTAGAACCATGCTTTTGTGCTCTTTCTCCAAGCAATTCTATCTTTGCATCTAATAAATCTCTCTCCCTTTGTCATCAATGGAAAAGGTATCTTTCCATCTAGGGTTGCTCCCCCTAACTGAACTCTTCCTGAAACTGATATCCCAACATAAATTGTCCTCTTTATGGTGCTTCCTCATGTAAATCTAAGACATATAAGATAAGAATTCAAAATCATTAATTTTGGAGTATAAATTACTCTGAGTCTTTGGCGAAGATACTCAAAGGATTGTCTTGGATGCGGTTTTGTAAAGATATCATCCACTTGCTTTTTTGTTCCCACATATTCAACTATGATGTTCTTCTCTGCAACTTGTTCCCGTAGAAAGTGATACTTGATTGGAATGTGCTTCGTCTTGGAGTGAATCATTGGGTTCTTTGAGATACTAATGGTTCTTGTATTATTAAAATAGATTGGAATGGGCTCATCATACTCAACCTGTATATCCGTCAAAGTTTTTTTCATCCATAGAACCTATGTACAACATGATGCTGCTGCAATATACTCTACCTCGACTGTAGATAATGATATTGATGATTGTTTCTTTCTTAACCATGATACTAAACACTCACCCAAGTAGAATGTTGTTCCAATGGTGCTTGATCGGTCATCAATGCAACCTGTCCAATCTTCATCCGTGTAGGAAATACGTGATAGATCATTTCCTTTTGGATACAATAATCCAAACTCTTATGTTCCTTTGCGATATCTGAAAATCTTCTTCATTGCTAATACATGTGATTCCTTTGGTGTTGCTTGAAATCGTGTCACCTATGCAATTGCCTGCATTACATATGGTCTCGATGCTATCACATATAGTAAGCTACCAATCATTGGCATGTATTGTCTCTGGTCGATAGACTTTGAATCATCATCTTTGTTAAACTTGCAACTGGTTTGCATAGGAGTGGTAACTAGTTTACAATCTTCCATTCTGAACCTCTTTAGCATTTCTATGATATACTTAGTTTGAGAAATAAAAATTCCTTGGTTTCTTTGATGTATCTGAATACCCAGAAAGAAATATAGTTCTCCAAGTAATGACATTTCAAATTCATTATACATATCCTTTGCAAATTTCTGGTTTAACCTGTCATTGGTACTTCCAAAAATAATATCATCAACATAAACTTCAATTAATAAATGTTATCTTGAGTTACCTTGATGTAGAGGTTGTTGTCTGCATTTCCTTTTATGAACCTTGTCTGTTGTAGATATTTATCCAGTCTAGAGTACCATGCTCTAGAAGCTTGTTTTAAACCATACAAGGCCTTCTTCAATTTACAGACATAATTTGCGTTCTCTGACAACTGAAATATTTTTGGTTGTTCAATGTAGACTTATTCTTTAGTTCCCCATTCATAAAAGTTGATTTCACGTCCATCTAATACACTTTAATATTCTTGGAGCATGAATAATCTAGGAGTAATCAGATTGTTTCCATTCAATAAACTGAAGAAAATTTATCTTCAAAGTTGATTCCTTCAACCTGTGTGTATCCTTTACATACCAATCTAGCTTTGTTTCTTCTAACTTGTCCATCTTCATTTAATTTATTTCTGAATACCCACTTTGTGCCAATCACATTCTTATTATTTGTTCTTGGAACCAATTCCCAAGTGTCATTCTTCTCTATTTGATCTAATTGTTCATCCATGACCTTATTCCAAAATTCATCCTTGCTGGCCTCTTCAAAACGGTTTGATTCAATCATAGATGAGAGTGATAAGTGCATTTGTTTTGGTGAATGGATTCTTCTTCTAGTATCAACTCTTGCATCTTTGTTTCCAATAATTTTATCTAAAGTATTATTCTTCTATACTCGTTTGCTAGGTGTCTTTGGAGGCACTTGTTGAACTTGCTCTTCTACTTCTGTCTGATCCTCTTCATCTTCCCCTTCTATTTATTTTTCATCCTCTGCTTCTTCTTCATAAAGTTGTTCCATTGATTCATTTTCTTCTTCCTTTAATTCTCGTCCACACGTTTCATCAATTGTTACATTGATGTTTTCCACAACTTTGTTCAACCTCAAATTGTAACACTTGTATTCTTTCCTTGTACTTGAGTAACCAACAAGTACTCTTTTGTCCACACGAGAGTCAAACTTTCCCATTCTTCCATCTTCTCTTTTGATGTAGCATTTGCTTCCAAATACTCCAAAGTGCTTCACATTTGTTGGTCTTCCTTTCGATAGCTCATAGGGAGTTTTTTCAGTGGTGTTTCTAAGCATTACTCTATTTTGAATGTGAACCGATATATGCACTTCATATGTTGAAAATATATTTTTCAATTTGGAATCCATTAACATTGTTCGAGCCATTTCCTGTATTGTCTTGTTCTTTCTTTCAACAACTCCATTTTGTTGAGGTGTCCTAGCAACAAACATATGCCTTTTTATTCCATGCATGTTGCATTATTCCATAAATTCCTTTGAAGTGAACTTTCATCCATTATCATATCTCAAACATTTGATTTTTGAATTCATTTCATTTTCAACCATTTCTTTGTAGACCTTGAAGTTTTCAAAATCTTCTAACTTATTCCTGAGAAAGAAAACTGCAGTCATTCTTGTATAATCATCAATTAATAACATAAAGTATTTCTCACCTTTTAAACCCTTTGTTGTAGTTGTTCCAACTAGATCAGTATGCACAATTTCTAGTGGTCTTGTCATTGAATATTATTTTGATTTAAACCTGGTCTTTGTTTTCTTTCCTTGTTGACAATGCTTGCATAAAGTGTTAGTTGGTTTTGTAATCTAGGAAATTTCTCTAACTGCTTCCTTTTTGTTGACCTTGAAAAGGTTATCAAAGTGTATGTGACCCATTCTTTTGTTCCATATCCAACTTTCATCTTCCTTTCCTAGACAACACTTTTCATTACCAATTTCACTTAGTACATATATGTTGCTTGAAGTTCTTGCAGCTGTTGCAATCAAATTTCCTGAACCTTATTTTCTTATCTCACACTTTTTTGAATCATAAGTAACTTTATGAACTTGGTCACACATTTGACTCACACTTAGAAGATTATGTTTCATATCTTCTACTAGTAGAAATGTTTTTGCCTTGGTATTCTTTTTTCCAATTCTGACTGTGCCTTTTCCAATTATTTTAGTTGAATCATCATTTTCGAAGGAGACTGGTCCATCTCTTTTCTTTCTTAATGTAAGAAACATGTCTTTATCACCTATCATGTGTTTTGAATAGACACTGTCAACATACCAACCATGTTTCTTCTACTTATCTTGTAGAGCGAGTGTAAATTCTTCATTGTTATACTAATTTTGCTTTCTTATCCATGTTCTCTTCTCAGGTTCTTGTATGTGACTTTTGTTGTTCTGTTGTGGTTCTCTAGGAGGAACTGTCATTCTGCAATCTTTGGCCATGTGTCCAAAGTTGTTACACTTGTAGCATTCCACTTCAGTGCTTAATTATTCAAACATGTTGTAACTTCTTCTCTGTGTTTCACTAGGCCTTCTTGGATAACCCTTTTGTGTGTGACTTTCAAAGTTGTTTATGTTCCTGTTGTTAGCTCTGCAATTCATAGTTTTATGTCCAAAATTATTACATGCATAAAATAAACCAAAAAATATAGTTTGATACCTAGGAGTTGAAGATCCTCTGAAAAGAGTTTCTCTTTTAAATCCTTATTCTTCTTGAAGCCTATCTGTCGGTTGTTGATTCTGAAATCTGAATCTTCTCGGTGGAGGAGTGTCCCTATAATATTCCTTGTATATATTCCTATCCCCTTTGATTGTTTATGCATAGATTTTTGGATATGTTTCTTGTTCTGTTGTTTTGGATATTGATCCATTTTCTATCGTATTGTATCCAAGTCCGGACTTTTCGTGATGAGGTTTTTGACTGTTGATAATGTCATCCAAAACTTTTGAGTTGTTCTGCATGTTTTTATTTTGAAGATCATTTCTTAATGTGACAATCTTTTCTTCCAAATTTCCAATGAACCTATCTCTTTCTTCTAGTTGTTATTTGAATGCTTCTTCAATTATTTTATCTTCGATTTGAACCTTCAAATTTGAGATCATTTGTTTTAGTTCCTGAGTGTCTTCTTTCTTGTCTAGTTCCGCTTGTAGCTTCTTGTTTTTCTTATTCTCTCTTCTTATAACTTCTATGGGACACAACAATTCTTTTCAGTAGTCAACTTTTGCCTCTTCGAATTCTTCTTCGACCTCTTCATATTCTTCTTCAGTGTCTTCTTTGTCATAGTCTTCTACTGCCATGAATAGAGCTCTTTCTATCTCACTGTCACTGACTTCATCTTCATCTGATGACAAGATGTCTTCTTTGGTGCATAAGATTTTCTTGAAATCTTTCTTTGTGGTTCTCTTTCCTTTGTATGTTTGTTTTCTATTTGAGTAGTCTTCATCATTCCTCTTATTTTTATTATGAGGACATTTTTTAGCAAAATGACCAATACCATCACAATTAAAACAAATCAATTGAAACTTACCTTTATATCTGTCGTTGGTTCCCTTATTCAATATTCTGACAAAGTTGGTCATTTCTTCATCATCTTCTGAGATGTCACTGTTGCTGCTATGTTCTTTTTCTTTTTTCTTTCCATTTTGCTTTGTCCTTTTGGATGCTTTGAAAGTTGCTTCTTTTATATCTGGATTTTCCTGTTCAGATCTCATTTCATATGCTGTGAAGATTCCATGTAGTTTGTCCATGCTTATTAAGTCTAGATCTTCTCTTTCTTCTAGTGCTAATATCTTAGGAATAAATCTCATAGGAAGAGATCTTAGTACCTTTTGAACAATTACAGATTATTTAATTTCTTCTCCCAATCCTATGATTTCATTTAATGTTTCCTTAAATTGTAAGAAGTAAGCTGAAATATTCTCATCTTCCTTCATCTTTAGTTGTTTGAACTAACCTCTGTAAGTTTGAAGCTTGGCTGCTTTGACTTTTGAATCTCCTTCATAAATATTTTGGAGCTTGTCCCAAATATCTTTAGCGGATTTACAATGTATAACTTTGGTGTATATCGATTCACAAAGACCATTCAGAAGTGCATTTGTGGCTTTGGAATTATTTTGCTTGAGTTTCATTGCTCTTTCATTTGTCAGTGGAACTGCTCGTTCTTTGCATCCATATAGAACTGATTGCCAAAATTCAAATCCATGTGTCTGTATATATGTTTTCATCCTTCTGCTCCAAAATGCATACTTTTGTCCATCAAATTGTGGTATTCCATTTTTATAAATGTTGTTGCTCTCCATGTATACCTTTCAATGGTTAAACTGATTTATGAAGGAACCTACTCTGATACCAATTGTTGGATTACTGAGAGGGGGGTGTTGGGCCTCAGAAATGTCACATTTATATCCTCTTTTTCCTTCGCTATTCCTTACATTTCATCATCCCATTAACCTTCCATCATACCATTTCCATAATGATACTTGGGCTTCTCCTTATTATTTTACATTGTATTCATTTTAGTATTATAAGTGAATTTATGATTAAATCTTAGAAAAATGACATATTTTCATTATATATCAAGGTTGGATGAGTTTGATGATGTGTGCAGGCATATGTGAAGATTTCAACAAAGTCAAATATTACCA